>LOEQ01006311.1:46772-66321 GCA_001685075.1 Bramus lutescens | reverse complement strand
CTCTCCCTCTCCCTCTCCCTCTCTCTCTCTCTCTCTCTCTCTCTCTCTCTGTGTCTGTCTGTGTCTGTGTCTGTGTCTCTGTGTGTGTATGTGTGTGTCCATGTGTGTACGGTATTTGCTCACGTGTGTATTGGGGCACATGGTCTCACATAGGAAGAGAGCCATTGTCCTACTCCGTAAATCTCTCTTTATTACCTTAAGATGTTCTCACTAAACATGGAGCTAGGCTGGCAGCCAGCAAGTCCCGTGGGTCCTCTTGTGTCCCCCAACCCAACCCCACTCCAGAGTTAGCAGCATGTGTGACTGTGTTCAGCTTTTGTATGTAGATGCCTTGTCCTTACGGGTGCACAGCAAGTGTTCTTAGTGGCTGAGCCATCTGTTCAGCCACTTACCAACACTGAGCTTAAACCCAATGGAGACATCGTTAGTAGGCATATTTGGCTCTTGCTACTCTCATCTACAGTTTCATCCACTCTGAGATGCTTCAGTCCTTCCTTGTTTCCTTTGTCATGGCTGTAGCCCAGCTACTCAAAGCTCATACTCACAGCACTGAGTCAAGCCCTGGTTGCTCACCCACCTCTGACCGCTGGAAGATTTATCATGCGAAGCCTCACATTCACTGTCACCCACACTGATGAGCACCAAGAATGATGCTGACTTACAGAACATTGAAGCCATCAATGTTTGCACACCGCTTACTTCGTAGCAGGAATCGTGCTGTGGTATTGTTCACTCGGTAATTTTATTAACTCTCAATAAGCCTCAATAAGCATTACTTTCTCTTTAATAATTCTGGGACAGTGAGGATTTCATTACCATAGAAAACAATCCCATGACCCACAGCTGTTCATTTTTCTTTGGCTGTTGGAACAAGTTTCCAAAGTCCTTAGGTAGTAAACCCCGCAAATCAAAAAATATAATTATTTTTATAATTATATTTATAACTTTTATAACTCATCAGCTTACAGCGCTAGTGGGTAGAGTTCTTCCCATGCCGACACTGTGGTGCTGGCAAAGCCTGTATGGTTCTCTAAAACCCCAGGCTTGGGGGAGGGAGTCCGCTCCTGGCCTTTCCAGCTTACTCAGGCTGCCGCATTCCACAATTTAGGGCTGCTTTCCATTCTTAGAGTCGGCAGTCACAGGACTCTAACCTTTGTTTGCCCCGTCACAGCTCCTTCACGGACTCTTCTGCCTCCTTCTCATAACCCTTATAAGGATTACAAGCGCCCCTCTGATTACATTAGACGCACCTGGACACCCAGGATAGCCTAACTGTCTTAAGATCCTTAACTTACTCACATTCGCAAAGCCATTCTGCCTAATAAGGCAACAATTACAAGCCCCACGGATTAAGCCCTGATATCTTTGGAGCCATCATTCAGCTTCCTTCATGTAGAATAAACATTCCTTTCAAGTGTGCATAGAACATTCATCTCTATAGACTACCTTCTGGCCCGTAAAGTCAATCTCAATAAATTTATAAAAATTAGAATTATACAAAATGTTCTTTCTGGCCACAAGTGAATTAAGATACAGTTTGAAATGAAAGAAATATCTAGAAAAATCTCCAAATAACTAAACATTATAAGATGCTAAATCATTCTGAGATTTAAAAGAAAAATCACAAGAAACATTAGAAAATACTTAGGGTAAAAATCAAAGTACCATGTACCAACATTAGGGGGTACAGGTACATAAAACACTTGTGTTTCATTTTTTTAAAAAAAGATACAGAAACAGTAATGTATACTCCCATCTTACAAAGAAAACAAACTAGAAGAAAAAAACTAAACTCAAAGCAGTAGGAAAAATACAAAATTATTTTTATTGGAAGTCTCAGACTGATTTTAGCCACACACACACACACACAAAAAAAAACTGTAATGATAATCAGTAAAGTCTACCTGTGATATAATGGGATATAAAAATAAAAGAGGCGGATGCTGGCGGGCTGCGACAGAAGATAGACAAACTACATAACAAGGGACACAGGACATTTTAACATGGAATTGAAAGTCCTTATTGTGCACATCCCTTAAACCCCTTCTTGAGACGAACACAAAATGAATCAGATTTTTATGGTATGAATAAAAGTCAGTGTTTTTTTTAATATAAAGCCTTTTTGATCATGGAGTAACTGGTAAAGATTTCTTAAATCAGATAGATACAAGAAGCAAGCATTCAAAAAGTTTTGATCAATTGAAGTGATATACATTTAAAAAGTCTGTTCTTAAGGAAACACCATTAAGAAATGAAAAACAAACCATAGAATTGAAAAATTCCATATATGCATCACAAATAATTTTGCTATATTTAACAAATAAAAGCTAAAGGGCATCAGTGTAAGTCCGCATAAGCAATGACTTTCTGAATGAGTTTATTCCGTGTAACAGTCGGAACATGAGATCATGTTGAAACATCACCAATGTTTATCTGAAAATTGAGTTTCGAGAGGCTGTTTGTATTTTATCTAACTACCCTGTTTCCAAGCAACATGTATTCTGAATGTGTTAAGATTTTTTCACATACTTCTTAATATGCTAAGACAAGCAGAGTGTTTGACAAAGGAGGTGAAACTTAAGGCCCTGTTTACATGTTGTGGGGTTGGGGTGGCAGATAGTTTGGAAAATAGCATGCCAGTTTCTTAGGAAATTAAATACATCATTTCAACTGCAATTTTGCTCCTAAGTATTTTCCCAGGGAAAAAATAAGAATCTTCTTACCCTTAAACACTAGCAGATAGATGTTTTCCTCACCTTCACTCATACATGTCAAGAAGTAGAAACAAGTGTCCATCAATGAGATTATGAATAAACAAGCCATGGTGTGTGGAAATAATTAAAACCAAAAAGGAGACAAGAGTTCACACATACACAGGAACACAGATCAATTTCCTCCACAACAGACAGACAGAAATCTGCATACTGATAACATGTGCTGCCCTTCCCCACTTCATGTGCATTATGTCAAAAATCAAGCTACTACAAGATGAGTGAAATCGGAAAAAAAGCCACAACTTTTTTCTCGAGCACGGAGAGCAGTAGTCAGTTGAAGGGAAGGAAACACAAGCGAAACTTTCAGAATGATATAATTGCTTCATATGCTATTGTAACAACTGGAAGGATAAGTGTTGACATTTCAAATTAGCAGAATGAATCTTGTTTGGTCAAATAAATCGAGAAAACATGAAAAGAAATCACAGTGTTGAAGTATTAAATAGTGAACAGAACTGAGAGCCTGGGGCATGCCACTAGCATCTATGTGATGCTGGTTTGCAGACATGTATACGGGATCGTGGAGGCTTCCACCTAGATTTCAAGGAAGCTTTTTTGTGGCCCTTCTGAAGTGATTGGCTTGGTCACGAAGACTGAATATCCCCTTCACAGGCACCATCTGTCAGAAATTCATCGGCATAGGTGATGAACTCGAGCTTTTTACTTTCTATGAGAAGCGCACAGCCACAGAAGTTTCTGCCGCCGCTCTGCATAAAAAGTTATGTGGCCTGAATTCATGATAGAAACGACAAACCAGGTTTTCTCATGAAGCATGGTGTCTTGACCCATGGCAGAGTGTGCCTGCTGTTGAGTAAGGGGTGCTCTTGTTATAGACCAAGAAGAATTGGAGGGAGTGCAAGTCTGTTTGCAACACAGTTACAACTGAATGTCAATCTGAGTTCTCAACTTGACTATTATCAAAAATAAATGAGAGAAGGATATTTCTGGACTGACCCATGCTGTTGTGTTTCAGGGCTTAGGGCTCAAATGAGCTAGCAGAGTCCAAAAGCTTTTCGCTCTCTGGAAGCTGTTCAATCTAAAGAAGAGGATGTTCACCAACATGTTGTTGCACAGTCCTTGATAAGGAAGGTAAGATGCCCAGGATCAAAGCACCCAAGGTTCAGCATCTTGTTACTCCATGTATTCTGCAATGCAAATTCCAATCCAGTGCTCTGAAGAAACAATGCACTGAGAAAAAAATGAGGAGGAGACTAAATTTGTGACCAAGAGAATGGAGGAAATCAAGGAAAACCACCAGGAACTGTTGTCAAGAGGTGTGGATTGTGCCCACTGAAAGCTTCTATTTCAATACACTTAGATAGGGCTTACTGCATCTTAGTGCAGCTAGTACCTGTAAGAAAGGAATCATTCTTGCAGATGAGCTGAGATAGCACACTCATAAAGAGTTCCCAAAGACATCAGCTTAAGTCACAGGAGGGTGAGATCACGAGGAAGAAAGGCAATGCCAACACAGAGGATTGTGAATTCTGAAAGATATCCCATGTTACTCTTTCCAATACAGCTATATATTGTTTTAAAACATTAGACATCTATCACTTAATATTTACCTGGCTTATAAACTAAATTTGACACACTTTTCTTCCTCTTGTAAAAGTTTTGGCATAAAAATATTAAAATTTGAGTCACTATTCAACCCAAATGTTCATATATTCAATTAAGGAAGCTGAATTTTCATGTGACAAAAATAATTCAACTGATAGAAATGCCATAAAGAGTTGATTTATCCTACAAAGGGGGAAGCATTGCCATTTTCCAGGGTACTGATGTGGCATTACTTAGCATCAGAACCTTGTAAAATGTGAGCATATAAAACATAGAATACCCCAGGCATGTTTGGTAGAAAGTATAAACAGTGAGACAGGGTGGTTAGCATATAAAGACCTCAACTGAGTTCCCCTGAACTTATTACCTTACCAATCTAAACACAGGTCTAGACCCCGCTAAGGGATGGGTGGTTTATTTTTATAAAGCAGCACAAAGATGCAATAGACAGTGCGAGTACCTAAAACCCCAGTTAACCTCACAAATCTCAGATAAAGGGAAACCACTCAGCACCCACTTAACAGTCGAATGGCAATTCTGAGTCACAAATTGACCAACACGGTGATGTGTGCAGCCGTCAGCTTTGTTGAAAAAAAATTGCTTTTCATTAAGAAGGAAAGTGTGTAAAGTTTGTCTCGTACATTATGTAAGAAGCAGAAATACCCAGGCCAACTTTGCTTTTAAAAGTAAACCAAGAACAAAAAGATTAGTAAATGGAACTTGTCAAGAGTGGAAGCCTGGTTAAGTGTCAAAAGGAAGTTTGAGAATCCTATCATTATTTGAAAGTATTAACAGAGCTAGATCTCCATGTCTTGAGGAACTGGTTCTGGCTGGAGCCATGTGAAATATAAATGGATTTAGGGACTGTAAGCGAAACTTGCTTGCTTTCACAGCGGGAAACAGAGCCACAATAATGACATGTTTGGAGAGCGCATGAGAACAAAATGGGCTAAACAGCGGGTGCACACGTCTGGCAGACACTGCTTTTCTAGCTGGAGCAGTTTCTTTAACATTCCTACAATGCATCACAATTCATGCAACAAATGAACAAATTCACACTGAGCCCCTACCGTATATAATTCCTAAAGAACAGTCGTTGATAGGACAGGGTCTCTTCCTTTTGAAGTTTACATTGCATTAGGAGAAGTAGGTAGGCAAAGCTCAGTTCAGTACAATATGAAATGGAGAGAGGAATTGGCATGCTAAGGAAGCTTGCAGAAAGAAGACTTGGTCTATACAATGATGCTTGAAACTTATGTCTTAGGAGTGCAAGGAGGATATCTGAATGTCTGTAGTACAAGGAGCAGATGTGAGAATAACGGGGCAGGAGAGAAGAGCAAGAGGGGAGCAAGGCTCAGCTAACAGTCTTGTACACCATGCTACGGAGTCTAAAATGTTATCTCGAGAACAGCAGAGAGAAGAAGAAACATGACTAAGCTTTCTTGTCAGAAATGTGAGTGCAGAGAACAGATAATGGTCAAGCTGGACACAGAGACCATGGAATAATGTACAAAATAGAGGTTGACCACTTTGGCTAAGAAGAAGTGATGGAAATGTAAAGAAGTGAATGGCTTTTAGTGGCAGCCGGGACACAGAAGCACCAAGACTGAAGATTAACATTGAGAGTTTTGAAGAAGAGTGTGTATTGGAAAATTCTCTTGGTGCGGGTTTGGAATAGAGATGACAGAGTGTCCTCATCATCATAGAGATCCTGTGGTAGCTTGTTTGGGCATTTATGGGTCAGTCTAGAAAAACGAAGGAAGGAGAGAGGGCCAGGGATGAAGGCGAGTATAAAGACAGAAGAATATAGCATGCCCTCTAGAAGTTCCTTCAGTGATGTAGGTGGGTCTTCTATGTGTTACTTTCATTGGTTAATAAAGAAACTGCCTTGGCTTTTTGATAGGGTAGAATTTAGATAAGTGGAGTAGACCAAACAGAATGCTGGGAGAAAGAAAGCAGGGTCACGCAGATGCCATGAAGCTCCGGCTCGAGATGGATGTAGGTTAGAATCTTCCTGGTAAGCCACCACTTCGTGGTGCTACACAGATGATTAGAAATGGATTAATTAAGATGTGAGACTTAGCCGGTTAAGAGGCTGGAACTAATGGGCCAGGCAGTGTTTAAATGAATACAGTTTCTGTGTAATTANGAATCTTCCTGGTAAGCCACCACTTCGTGGTGCTACACAGATGATTAGAAATGGATTAATTAAGATGTGAGACTTAGCCGGTTAAGAGGCTGGAACTAATGGGCCAGGCAGTGTTTAAATGAATACAGTTTCTGTGTAATTATTTCAGGTAAAGCTAGCCGGGTGGTGGGAAGCAGCCCGCCGCTCCTTTTACAACACTTCAAGAGGTAGTGTGTAGTGGAATCTAATTAGACCATGGGAGAGTTTGTGAAGTGACTAACTCTGTCTAAAATCAATAGGTCAAGGCTACTAGCAATGAAGGAGTTTTGGTGAGTGTGTGGTTATCGAAGAGTGAAAAAGTGGGGGTGTAGCTCAGTGGTGGAGCACTTGTTTAGTATATTCAAGATCGTGGGTTCAAGCCCTAGTGTTATAAAAAACAAAAATATTTTTTAAATGAGATTGACTCCTTCCTGGCATCTTATATCCTGCCTTATCATGTGATGTTTTCTGAACATGGTTGATTCTGCTTTTGCTTCTCCATCCTGCCGTATCACAGACAGGGGCCTCATGCTAGATCGTGATTGTCATGCTGTTTGTACCTTCCAAAGAAACCTCTTTACTTTTGAAGTAATCAAGCCTCAAGCATTTTGTTTTAGAAAATCTAATGGACTAAGATAGAAAGCTAAAGCAATAGTAATAAAAGAAACCTACCAGAGAAGCATGAAGCTATATGGCATGAGAGGAGAAAGGGGGAAGGAAAGCAAACGGTCAATATGATATTACACTACGGTGACAGGAAAAAAATAACTCGGAGATGAGGAGCAATGGAGGCTTTGGCAAATAAAACCAAAAAAAATAGAGATGAAGAAGACCAGAAGATCGCGGAAGCCAAAGGAGGGGAGTCTCGTGAGAACAAGGATGTGTTCAACAGCACTGAATACTGCAGGGGAAATATAAAATGGAGGCTATAAAATACCCATTAAATTTAATAACATTTACACAAATAATAGCTGGCCTTCATTGCACAACCATGGGCTCCCTCCTCCATGGGGAGGAAGGAAGCTATTGTCAGTGTTTCTCTGTGACCTGCTGGCTCTCTAAAGTCACCCGTCCTCCTCGGACCCTGCTCTAAACACGTCCTGCTGCCCTTCCTTTTATGACTTTGCAGCAGAATGACCTCCCCCAGCCTTGTTATCAATGAGAAAGACTTCACCATTATTAACAGCTCATTAATTACAGCGCCCTTGAAAGAGATGTCGTGGATGCCAATCCTCACCTCCTTAAACACACACACACAGTGAGCCTGCCCCCCACCTCCATCACCTACCTCCTTTCTTCAGTGACATTCTCTCTTGTGTTGTAGTAACTCTATGTGCTTGTCTTCCATTTACCTTTAAGCTTCTCAGAAGCATAGGCAGCCGCTTGTACTTGGATCTCGCCCTCCTGTCCACCCTGTACAGTGAATACTTCATAAATATTTACCAAATTTAAGTGGTTTCATTGAATGCATTAAAAGCTTACCTGTCTTCCTTCAGTACTCAGTTCTCGGTAGAGGCTGGAAAATCTTTCAAACTTTTACTTTTGAAGATGAATTCTTTCCACTGTGGGCCTGATGGAAAGGCTTAACTCATTCTGTAGTTTTCATCATTGGGTTATATTTATTCTTTAAGTTGACATTTAGTGAGTCACTGTATAAAAAGACATTTTTTGACAGGTTAAGGATATTTTCATTTAATGCATATTAACAAAACAATATTATTTTGAATCTGAATTGTAGGAATAAATGAACTGTTCCAAGACAAATGCATCTGAGGCTGAAAAGCATTTAATAAGATTCATCATCCTTCCCTCACGAGAGCAATCTGCAATTCATAATAGAAAGAAAGACCACTAAAATTAAGGCGATCTGTGCAAAGTCCCTACTTGATACACTCAACAATAAAAGATCAGCATTCTCTCTAAGATCATGAACAAGAAAGAAATGTTGTCATTACCTATTTTTTGCAATGAAAACAAAATAGCTGATGTAGGGTAATAGAGAGAGGAAAGCAATTGGAGATAGAAGACTGTGGTATTGGCTCCTACTCAGACTTAATGAGGGTCTGTGAGAGATGTCACTGCAATGGTGGCCTGCGTGCAGGAAGCAAACAGGAATCCACAGGGCAGTCTCAACAGCAATGCCACTCCAAGGAAGCAACACTGATCCTTTCTGACGTAGGTGTCCTCACAACCTAATCATCTTCCGCTAGACACACCTCTTAAAGGTCCTGATGTCTCAGCATCACACCAAAGACCAGGCTTCCAGCAAAAGAAACTTATATACTCAAATGGTATCTAAGACATAAAAGATGCGTGCTCTTACTGGGGCCATCTAGCATAATATTAAAAGTCCTAACTGAAGCTCATATGCACAAATAAATAATAAATATTTACAAACTGTGAAGTCACAAAGCATGAAAATTAGAAGATTACCTGTTTTCAGAGGGCATAATTTCATAGGTACAAACACTACATTGTTTTACACACACACACACACACACACACAGGCACACACACGCGCACACACACACACACACTGTGTTACTTGGACTTTTCACTATGACCAAATACCTAAGAGAAGCAGTTTGAGAGGAGTAACTATGGTTTGGTTTTACAGTTTGAGAGGGTTTGGTACAGCAAGGCATAGACAGTATGGTGGAGCAGAGAAGCTCATACAATGGCGGTTAGCAAGCAACGGAAGCAAAAAGTGGAAGGGGTTGACACAACAGGTGACCCCAAACGACACATCGCCAAGTGGCCTCCTTCCTCTAACTAAGCCCATTCTCCTACCTTTCACCACCCCTCAATGCCATCATATAGAGCATCCAACAGGAGAGTCACCCCCTCATCAGTTCAGAATCCTAATAATCTACTCATCAGTAAATATGCCATCAGACCTCCCCGAGACTTTACCAGCCTCCTGGGCATTTCTCAGTCGAATCCAGTTTATAGTTAAGATATGCTCAAAGATATGATAACTGATAATAATTTCAGCAAAGTTCCAGGACACAAAATCAACACACACACAAAAAAATTGTGTTTCTATATGCTAGCAATTAACATATTTAAAATGAAATTCAGAAAATAATTCCATTTACAATATCATCAAGATAGTCACAAACCTAAGTAAAGATGTAAAATATTTGCATGTTGAAAACTACATAAAATATCACTGAACAAAATTAAAGAATATATACTTTATTATATATTTAATATATAATTTTGTCAAAGGTGTCCAACAGTATTATCAAAACATTCTACACGTTTAACAAAAATTCCTGTCACAATCCTAGGATACTTTTACAGAGAAAGAAAAAAGACCATCCTAAAATTTATATGATGCTTTGGTTTGAATATGAACTTTCTCGCACAGGCTCAGCCTTTGAATTTTCAGTCTTCAGCTTGTAATATCTGCGGATCTTTCAGGAGATGTGTTCTGATGGCAAAGTCAGATAACTAGGAGTGGGTCTATTAAGGTCATATCTACCTTACTAATCCCAGTATAGCTCTCCTTGCTTTCTAGGCTGCATCTAACAGAGAGGCGCCTGTTGTCATGCCTCCTCCAAGAAGATCTAAAATTCTTCTGGATGTGTAAGCCAAATAAGTTATTCCTCTGTTCTTAAGACGGTTTGTCTGATATTTGGAACACAGTGACATGAATGTAGTCAATGTTATGGATTCTAACAGGACCTAAAATAGCAGTACCAATTCTGGAAATAAAAAAGAACATGAAGGTCAGAATACTCATGCTTCGAAACATATCAAAAAGCTAACGGAAACTGCACAGTGTGGATAGGAAAACAAAGACACAGATGAACATAACAGAAAGAGATCCCAAGAAGAAATCTTGGCAAATGTGGCCAGATGATCTTTGACAAATTGTTAAGGCCATTTAATCAGGGAAGGACATGCTCTTGAATAAGTATTCCTGGGAAAACTTGATATCCACCCAGCAAGCCTTCTTACACATTGAGTAAACTCAGAGACTACAAGGCCTGATTCTTCACAGATCAGCTGGAGCTAAGAGAGGTGGTAGCTTAGCTTAAGGATGAAAGAAAGAGACATAGCTTGGTGAGGATCAACAATTTGGGTATTTACAGGGAGAAGTGGGAGTGTCAGTGAAAACTGTGTATCCTTTCTGTAAAAGTTCTACCTCAGGGAGCCACAGTTTATGATGTAGGCATCATTGGAAGTCAGCTTTGAAGACAGAATGAAACACCATGCCTCTGCTGTGATGGTAGCCCAGAGAAGGTCCCAAGAGACTCTATTACTCATCCATTAAAAGGACACTTCCCCAAAGTCAACAAAGGCAAGAACGAAATGATGGTTATAAAATAACAAAGTCCCTGACACAATTCTCCATGCAGACAAAGACAAAGGAATTACCACCCTAACTAGGTAGTGACAGGGGAAAAGACAAGGGAAGGAGCAAGAAAGATGTACAATGTGATTTATTATTTTTCAGTTAATGGGAGGCTTGCCCCTGGCAACAATCAACATAACACACACACACACACACACACACACACACATACCCCTCCACATCAGAATCACCAGAAACTCTTAGTTCATTTTTCCCTGCCTTTGGTTCTCAGGGAGACTAGTTCAACACTCTTTTCTTGGATTAAAAACCTGGCTCTTATGACCTCAAAGGCTAGAGCACAGAGCTCCCCTTCACAGAAGGGACAGGGTCAAGCAGACTTCATTAGTATCTGTTCTTCTTCCATCACAGTTCCCCACTGCCTGTCACAGGATGCTGTCTTCTTTGAGTAATCTAAATGCAAACTATCAGCAAACACAAATACTGTATAACTAAGTTCATTTAGCTTTAGCCATTCTGATGTGGTCCAGCCCTGGAGGACAATACTGCTTGATATCAGTTACAGAACTTCGCGAAGAAGCAAGGTCGACATTTGCTAACTTAGGAAGATACACTGCAGAAAATCTCACACAGAGAAATTGCCCTGTGTTTTAGTTTATTACTAAAGGACAGATCAATTAACATCTACAAATATGGTAAAAGAAAGCACAAAGCACCATTATTTACACAGTCCCATCAGAAAATCAAAACAAACTTTAAAAACTTACAACTGATAAACCTGAGAAAGGTGATATTATGAGCTAAATACATCAAGTGTTTTTAGCTGTTTTTGCTAAAAATAAGCACTATAGAAACATAAAAATATCTATAAGGCAAAATTTTTAAAAACTTCTGCTAATAGTTTTATATATATATATATTACTTGCATGTGTGCATATGTACATACATTTCTTGCATTAATAAATATGAAGGACCCTTATTTTAAAATAAATTATTTCTTAGGATTTGGTGGCATGCGTCTTTAATCCCAGCTCTTGAGCGACAGAAGCCAGTGGTGGTTCTCTGAGTTGGAGGCCAGCCTGATCTACAGAGTGTGTTCTTCAACAACCAGGGATTCACAGAGAAACCCTGTCTTGAAAAACTACCAAAAATAAAAAAGAGAAAAAATATTTCCATCATGTGGGGATGTAGAGAAGCAGGATCAGAGTTTCAAGGTTAACTTCACCCACATAGCAAATTTGAGGCCAACCTGACAAATATGAGACCCCATTTTGGAAAGAAATTAGCCAAATAAAATTAAATTTATTAAATGGAATAATGACTCGTATTACTGACTTAGAACTTTAATGGTGTTTATCTTATTAGGATTATTTTTCAAAATCATTTCAGGCCAAGCCTCCAAATCCAGTAGCAGCAGGTTCTTGGGGAGAAGGAAGCCAGGCCTCCACTTGGCGCTCTCACGATTAAACCAGTACCCACTAGAGAAGATGAACAAAGACCCACCAGGACAAATCAAATGAGCCAAGGGCATTGCATCACTAAGTTGCAGCAGGGCTTGGTGACCCATAACCAAGCTTCAGTGTTTTCTTACTTTGTGACCTATATGTCTAAAAGTATATTAACTTTTCCAGAAATATAGAATAATGCAATACTTATCAAATATTCTAGGAAATAAAGACTAATATTTTTGAATTGTTAATGGTATTTATATGCAAATAATGTGAAGCCCTGAAAACATTTGATTAAAAGCATCAAACAGTATATATCCTATATCAATAAACTTTTATCATGTAATATCAATTTTGCAAAGGTAGTTTTCAATCCACATAAATATATTCATACACATACACAGATTAAAATTAATCAAAATATATGCGCTAAACTATATGTCTAAAAAATCCTGCTTCATTTATCTTCATTGAATATGGATTATCAATTAATACAAAGGAATCAAAGCTTGAGTATGTGACAACACTCTCCCCCCTCTTCTCTCTTTAAAGCTGTACATTTATTAGACATGAGAGGCATGAAGACAGGGAAGAGACAAAGCTGAACTCAGCCCAACAGGTGCTGTTCTCAGGAAGTCTCAGGATGGTTCACCGTGGGTTGGGAATGCAGACGGTCCCAAAAGGTGTGGGAGAGGTGAGCTCAGTTTGAGGGGCAACAAGTGTAGTCTTGCTTGTTAGATGTGGAACTGAAAGATGAGATAGCATTTTCAAAACGTAGGTTCATTATTCTGAAGAGGAGGTTGAGTTTCTCAGTAAAGATGCACCCTTATCCTTGGCTGGTGTTTAATCTGGAATGAGAACTAAGAAACCTGCCTTTCACCTACTGATCATGTGCCTTAGGTTCCTGCAACTCTCTGAGTTGGGAGTTCTTGGTTCCAGATGAGCATAAAAGTTGCCCTAAGTGATCTTTTTTAGGAGTGCAAAAATTCCCCAACACCCACATAAAATGTCCGGCATGGTTGTGTATGTCTATAGTCCCACTACTGTAGGCAAAAAGAGAAGCAGACCGCAAGAACTCATGGGCAAATCAGGCCAACAAAAACTCCAGTAATAGACCTTGTTTGAAGGGAAAGAATGATGCAGCCCCATGGGTGAAAACATTCACACACTCGTGTAACACACACACACACGTGAACAAGCACACACAAATAATAGAAAAATAAAATGAATCTTCACAGAAACTAGTCTAGAAAAAAAGTCCAACCATTGGGAAATCTGGCATTGCAAACTGTGAATCACAAACTTAAGAAGCCAGAGATGTGATGAATGATGTTCTTAACATTTAAGGAGGCAATGACTGCAAACTGCCATGTGCTGAATTAAGTCATCAAAATATATCCTCAGATCGCCCACACTACACACACGCACATGCACACATGCTCACATACACTCGTGCACAGGCATGCACACATGTACACACACACATTTAAAACTTTAAGTATGTAAAGACTTTGAGAGAAAGCATTATTAAAATTACATGTGTCTGCCAAGTAGCCAGGTTGCAATATATATTACATTTCCTGGTGTCTTTTTGACGTTCTGCCTTCCTGAAGTTTATGTTTTCCATTTAAAAAAAGAAGAATAGAAAAGAAAAATAGAGCTCATTTGAAAAAGTTGCATTTAACTCTGTACTTGTAAATATTTATGAACATTTCCAAAGGCTCCATAAGCTTACCTACATTTATCCACGGTTTCTTAGGTGTCTGATACATCATGTTAGATCTCACATGTCCTCTCACAATAAACCATTCAAAAGAGAAGGCGATAACCCCAACAATCTGACACCAATCAGCAGGCACTCCGAATGGGGGTGTAAACAGGAGGTAGAAATAATCCATAAAATTGGCTCATGTTTAATATGAAGGTGATTTTTTCCAAAAATTATTTTCTCAAGATGGAATTTGTTCAGAATTCACAGGGTTAATAGCTTTTAAAAAGCAACCAGTGGATGTCAGTGACCCCACCCCATCTGACTTTCACCTTCTCTCCTGTGGCAAGTAGGCTATGGACGCATTGTTCTTCACAGCACTCAGAGCAACAGTATAGACGGCGATGGCTCTGTGCTGCGTGTGAGGCTGAGAAACACAATATGGCACTGGGAAGCCTTCCTGTCATTTGCACATATGAAGCTTGTTGAGCCATCCCTAACTGCAGCTGCTTCTCATAGAGCCTGCCATTGTTTACATCTCTGCCTCCAAAATACAAAATGGGCCGTTGCTAGGAAAGAACCACTTCATTTCCTGACCGCTGCAAGCCAGCCCAATGTCTCTGTTGTTCCTTCCCAGATGTTCCCCCAGCACAGCCATGTTGCCTGACACTATGTTCTGCCTCGATCTTGGATAACAAAATGAACTATCTTGAATTATTAGTATCACTTTGGTTGAGACTGTATACACTACAGTGATACAATAATAACATTGAGAAGCACATCTGGGGCCTCTTACATATTGAATATCTGAAAGAGGCGACCATAGAACACAAAGATGGGTAAGGTTAAGTTCCCACCATCAAGACATTTCTAAAGTGCACAGACTTCCAAGAGAAGACATAACCATGGATGACAAGCACCTGGGCAGGCAAAGGAGCTTCCTTTGTCTGGGACTAAAGCTCAGCAGATAAGAGCACCAGCTGCTCTTCCAAAGGATCTGACTTCAGCTCCCAGTATCCACACCAGGCAGCTCCTACCTGTAAATACAGCTCCAAGGGATCCATCACCCCCTCCTGGCTCTTTAGGCACCTGCATACATGCGACATACACACACCCACATGAATTTTAAAATATGTGATTTTAAAATGTAGCTGGCTTTACATACAAATGCGTATATGTGTGTGCAGATTTGTCAGTCTTAAATGCACCTTTATTGATTACAATAGAAGAGAGACCATGTCAGATTAAAGGGGAGGAATCATTCCCAGAAAACAGTGCTTTGGGGAAAATGATGATAAGAATACTTTTATCATGGATCTATGGCAAATATCAAAGTTACATATTCATATGATACTTTAGGGGTAGGCGAACATGAAGGCTTAAAGCGAAAAACCATGGTGTAAAAAAGTGTAAAGAACTAGGTGAAAAGATTATATAAAAGATTATATAAAACCTGAACTGCTTTATAAACCTGTGAACCTTATAG
Organism: Bramus lutescens; assembly: GCA_001685075.1. Taxonomy (NCBI): domain Eukaryota; kingdom Metazoa; phylum Chordata; class Mammalia; order Rodentia; family Cricetidae; genus Bramus; species Bramus lutescens. Next base: position 50,854 of record LOEQ01006311.1, on the reverse strand, counting down.
TGGTCTCCAATCTAGCAGAGAGCTTTGTGGTTATTGGACCTCCAGGAGACTTCACTTTTACACCAAGAAGGCAAGAACAGGGCTGGACAGATGGCTCAGTGGACAGGTGCTTAATGCACAGGCATGAGGACCTGAATTTGGACTCCCAGAACCCATGTGAGAACTGAAGGCTCATGTCTGTACAGTGCTGGGGTCAGAGACGAGTGGGCACTGCCACTCACTAGCCAGCCAGTCTAGACAAAACAGAAAGCTTCAGGCTCAGTTAGGGAACCTATCTCACAATATAAGATAAAGAAGTGATCAAGAAGAGACTTCCCAACATCAACTTCTGGCCTCCACATTTGCCTTTATACACACACATACACACACACACACAGACACACACACAACCACAGGCATTATTTTCTTAAATGAGGTAAGAATTCTTTCTTTTCATTTTAAACAGAAAGTTTATTTAAACACTAAGACTCTTAGCCTGGAAGGAAAACTACATAGGATTGGGTTTTTATCTCCGCTCAAAGGCAAATTGTCCAATATACAACAGCTATGTACAAATTGTTATAAAAATCATCCTTGGTTTTAGCTTGACAAATGAAAAACACTGAAATTCTCCAATCAAGCAAAGTATGCAAGGAGCTTTAAGTTGTTGAATTATGTTGTTAAAACAGGGAGAGAAAAATAACTCACTGGAATATAAAGACAGGAGCCCAGTGAGTGCGCCATTAACGGAAAGGGGTATTTTCATGGAACCAGTGCTTCCCCATACCAATACCACCCTGAACACGCCCAATCTCATCTGATCTCCACTTGATGTCAAATAAGTCGGAACACTGGCCATTTGTTTCATTTTTGTTTTTAAGAGAAAGTAGAAAAGCTCACCATGTTTGTGCACATACACCACTGACTTTCCATCCAGTAGAAGAATGGGGAAGGGAAAATGAAAGAATAGAGAAATCTAACCTGTAATAGTTGTGCTGTGGTAGAACCACACTGCAGCTTCCTAACTGAGAATGCATTCTTGGGCTGTAACAAAATGCGGCAGTAGAGTCACGGGCTCCCTGTCTGTCACTGGAACACATCTGTCATATCTGCATCCTCTGCTTCTGGCTGTGCAGGTGTGTCTGTCTCACTGATTGGTTGCCCTTCAAACTAGAATCTGATCTGCCTCACAGACAAACCCTGTGCTTCACAATAGGCTTTCATTGGTTCACTAATTGTCTGCCTCTTGACCTTTAGAAACACCACAGAACCATCTGATGCCACCTACCCATGTTTATGACCATTATTCTCAGTCTTGGGTTTCTTGTCTACCATGGCAAGTGCTGGAGTCCCCTCAGCTGCCATCTCACAAAAGAGGTATCAGGTCTGACTTGAAAAAGCACACACGCAACACCAGGGGCACAGAAGGAGGTAGGAGTGATCGACCAGGCAGGCAAAAGGTGCTAAGTACTGAGTACTTCTTGAAACCTGGGCTCCACAATGTTTGAATATTAGAAAGAAAAATAGCCATGGCTCCTACCCAAAGGGACAAGCATGTAATGCATCCAACAGACCCAGATAGGAATAACTGGTATCATGCACATAATAGTCCTATGATGAAGTCTATGCAGCTTCCATAGTTCCCCAGGTACAGAGGGCAAACCTGCTTCTTATCAACTGAGACTAGAAACCAATTCTTTGTGGCTTAAATATACATAATTATCTAAATTGGATGTCAGCATAATTAATTTTCTAGATGTATAAAACTTCATCTGGGTTTGGGCTGCTGCTAAAATATACGTCTATCAATGCATGTGGTTCGGTCACACTCAAAGTAGGAGGAAGTCTTGACAACATACACATCATGTCAATCCAAACTTACGCATCATAAGAAGTCACCCTCAACCAGGGCACGAGGTACCTAAAGTGTCACATTTGAAAGGCATCTTGTCCTAGCATCAATTACTTTTAGTATTCTTATGATGTCAAGGGATTGTTAAGTTTTTAGAGCCATGCGTGGAGATGAAAAAACTATGTATTTTATTTCAGAGAATAAAGATAATAGTTCTTTTTATGAAAAATAGGACACTCCCTCAGCCTCTGGCATGAAAATCACCGTTGTTCAAGCTCTGCATATACAGAGTGTCCTGGATTCTCTCTAACAGTGAACACGCTGTGATGGTGGTGGGCATGGGGCAACGTTCATCCTGGCTGTCAGAGACCGACCTCAGCCTTCCTTGCCTGCAGTAGGATGTTTACAGGACCCCTGGGAGATGCTCTGCTAATGAGTTACAGGCTGCCTCATCCATCCAGCACTTTGACTATCTGCCTAATCTTCTGAAATTCCTAACCCCATGCTTCCTCCTTCCTCCTCCAAGAGGTCCTTCTGGGAGACACTGGATACAGGGACGAGCCGCTCTAATCTGGGGTCCTGCAGCCTGGTGGACATGTACAACCCAGGGGACTGCAGCTTTGTTTATCTTTCCTACTTGTCTGGTGGGAGGTTTGGGTAAATGAGAAGGCTTCAGATTACAGGTCTTGGAAAAATATCTGAGTGGCGTGTTGTTGTTGTTTTAAAATTCCAGTCATTCATAACAGAGATCTGAGACTGTTTTACTTGAACATGAAATTGTGTGCTTTGACTGCAGGCATCTCTCCACTTCGACAACAAGGAAAAAAAAAACCTTGAATATCCGATTACATTTTTATAGAGAAGTTAAGGGTCCATAGGTGACTGTTTTGTGCAATTTGAGGATAATGACCAAAAAGTAAGATGCCCTTATGTGAAAGCAGCAAGGACATCATTTATAAAGTCATACTTATTGATCTAGGTTAAGTGCTGTTTATTTCTAAGCATATGGGCAAAAGGAAGAAGACATTTGGGGATACAAATATTTTGGATATTACTTGGTTTTCAATAATTTAATTAAAATTTTATTTCACCTTGGAATCTATGGGTAACAAACATTTATAAAGTCAGATGATGTTTTAAGGTGGACACATTTTGAATAAAAGCAAAGCTATGATGTTGCAAAATTAAAGGCAAATGTTATGAAACCTAATCACTTGCCTTTCCAGAGTTAGGGCTTGTGAGTTCCGTTCCCAGGTGGCAATAAACAGATAATCGGTTTGATTGATTCCTGACTCTTGGTGTGACCTCATCTCTCCCCTGAACACAAAGGCCTTCAAAGGGACCTGTTGCTGAAGGAGGCTTCCACGACGCACGATATCGGCTGAATAATTTCTGTCTCAGTAGAGCTGTCCATCACAGCTGATCTTGGTGGGGGTTGGGATGATGAGTGTGTTATATTTGGGGAGGGTGTCAGCTTCAAAGTCTCTAAAACAGTGCGTAGCGTCCCTTCTCAATGCTGTACACGTTCCGATTTCTCTCTGACAAGACCTTCCCACTAGGATGGGAAAAGTCCAGTGTGTCTCAATTGAATGTAAACGACCCCTGCGAATGAAAAGGTCAAAACCAAGTGATAACCAGTCCAGCCCTGAAATACATAATTGGCCTGCTAGTAGTTGTGAGCCACCATTTCTCTGTCAGCTCTCATGAGTCTTGNGGGTTGGGATGATGAGTGTGTTATATTTGGGGAGGGTGTCAGCTTCAAAGTCTCTAAAACAGTGCGTAGCGTCCCTTCTCAATGCTGTACACGTTCCGATTTCTCTCTGACAAGACCTTCCCACTAGGATGGGAAAAGTCCAGTGTGTCTCAATTGAATGTAAACGACCCCTGCGAATGAAAAGGTCAAAACCAAGTGATAACCAGTCCAGCCCTGAAATACATAATTGGCCTGCTAGTAGTTGTGAGCCACCATTTCTCTGTCAGCTCTCATGAGTCTTGCTCCTTCTACCCATTCCCTCTTACCCTGCGTACCTGGATACAGCGATGAGCTGCTCTAATCTGGGGTCCTGTGGTCTGGTGGACATGTACAACCCAGGGGACTGCAGCTTTGTTTATCTTTCCTACTGTTATCTTTTACATTTTTTGATAGCATGGATGCTGGAACTTGCAGTAAGGGTCTTGAAAACTGAAAACAAGAGCTTAATTTCTCAAGCACTACAAGTTTGTTAATTCATAGAGACTTTGAATTAAATAA
>LOEQ01006311.1:26816-37247 GCA_001685075.1 Bramus lutescens | reverse complement strand
AAAAAACAGGAGAAAAAACTAAACGAACCGAGGATAACGTGCAGCCTCGTGTCTCCCAGTCTGATAACAAGATAATTTTTGTGCATCGTCCATATTTCACTTTGCTTTTCAAAATGACCTTTCCACCCCCTAGCCCTATTGCCAGAACACACATCCATTAATGAGAAATCTTTTCTTGCCTTGTCCTTTTTCATATCAATCGCCGCAAGACACTAGACTTTCCTTTGAGCTCATTCACTTTATAGCTGTTAAAAAGAAAATATAGTCTGGAGACAGAGTGTCTCCAATTGGTTCAGTGCAAGATGAGGAAATAAATTCCCCAGTTTCTAGCTTTTATTTGCCCTGAGCTCTCTTTGTAAAAATCTGGGAGCATTTCCAAAATATCATATTTTAATCTGTGAAATGGGTGAATTATTTCTAAAAATATCTCTTTCACATGTTGTTTTTTGAGAAAAGAAATGTTTCCTGGGATGCTAGTGTTTTATGATGACTGGTTTTCAGGATGTGTCTTCCTGGCTTTAGCTCTGGAGGCTTTAACGCCAGTGCTCATTGGACACTATGTAATAATGATAATAGCAGGAATAATGAGGGAAATGGCTCCCATACCTTTCTCCAGAAGTGTACATGTCCTCATCTTATTTTCAAACCTGATGTTACTAAGGGAGGAGCTGGGGGTATGCCTCAGTGGTAGATCACTAGCCCACAATGTGTGCAGTCCTTGATTCAAACCTTAGAACAAAGAAAAGGAAGGAAGGGAGAGAGAAAGGGAGAGGTGGAGGGACTGAGAAGAAAAACAATGGTCAGAGGGAGGAAAGAATAGAGAGAGAGGGGATGAAAGGGGGAAGGAACGAAGACAGGGAAGGAAAATCTTTGATTTTCTTATTGATTTTTCTCTTTCTCTCCTTCCCACCTAGACTATCAGAGCTGAAGGTGCAGAAATCAAACCCCTCTCATTTTCTCACTTCCCTATACATATCAGAGCACCTGACCTGTAGTGTATGTGCAGCATAGGAAGTAAACGTCAGTCAAGTTTTCTCAACACTGTGTCCCACTTACTGCCCCTCTTGTACCCCATTTTATAAGACCAGATTCCATTTTAGGATCCATGACGGAGTGTGCTCCAGTGGTCAATAAACATCCAATGTCTTGGGAGTGTGTGCTTCTCAGCTTCTCCTTGCTAGGTCGGAAGATGGTGAACATAGACGTATAATCCGACAGTTATTTAGGTGGCACCAATAGAAAGTTCATATGGAAAAGGGAGATTCAAATTGAATAGTCGAGTTATGAAAAACTGCTCTGAAGGGAGCCCGGAGCACATCTCATGCTCCCGATAGTGTCTTCATTGCAAAGTAGATTATCAAGGGTTTGCAAAAAAGCATCATTTATTAATACTAATTTACTCAGTTATGAGACAATGGTACTATGACATTTATTGACCATCTGGGTTGAACTAGTTAGTCTTGGTCTTTTTCTCTCTATATCATATATGATTGTCCCTACCCACAGGGCTTTCTGGGTGGAGCCCTGGTTGTCATTTCAATGTAGAGTGACCTACCTGATCTTCAAGATGTCTTACATTAAGATCATGTACAGACAGCATTATCAAAGCCATTGGATTTCTAAAGAGCTCAGGTGTAGTCTGACTCCCACACTCAGCAACAATGTTTATCTTGTGCCCATTCTGCAGGGCGGGAGCACATTTCTCCCTCTTGCTGTTGGATATCACATACATAACTGAATGAAGTGAGAAACTCAAAGGCATTCCCACTGCATCTATCTGGCAACATGTGGTAAGAAACAACCCATACCAAGAAACAACAGTGAATATGGCTCTGAGACCCCAAAATCTAAGAGTATTTAAACCTGAAGGATGTTTTTTCTGAGTTTAAACATGCACATTTGCACATTCATTTTAAAAGAAAGGAAAAATGGTTTTTGCTGAAGCTCTTTCATGCTTTCTTAAAAGGTCCTGTTTTTGCAAGGCAGCTTAAGACACCATTCAGCAAGAGAACGTCTACTCATGTACGCTGGAATGACAACCAGGACTCCATCCAGAAAGCTCTTTCCAAACACCAACTTGAGGGTGGTAAGAAGCACACATAATATAGAGAGGGAAGAAGGGTAAGACCAGTCAAGTCAACCCATAGTGTCAGTAAACATCTTACACCTTAAATAAATCTGTTCCAATGAAAGAATGAATGAATGAAGCCTGGCCCTCCAAAACTGACACATCCAAAGGAGCATCCTGGAGCTCTAGTAGAGACCATGCTATGGTGTAGAGATGTCTATGAAGAAAGCCTGAACACCTTGTCTGTCAGAGTGCCTTTATTATGACTTGGGTGGATCCCCAAAACAAGGCCTACATTCTAGTCCCAGATGGATGGAGCTAGTCAAAGTCTGAAGTAACTCTACATAAGGAAAAAATATTATTTCACTACATCACTTGAAGTTTCTTTGTAATAATCACTCTTGATTTTCACAAAGATATTTTTAAACAGTAAAAAGGAAGGAGCAGGAAGAAAGGGAGCAAAGAAGAAAATAAAAGGGGAAGAAGAAAAAAATCCAATGTCCTTTTATAAATGGTTGAGGTTGCATGGTGAAAGGATGTACCCCAATGTCTTCATTGTACCCCAGGCTTCATTGAGGCACTTCATCACTTTTGAACACAAATGTTGGATCTCTGAAAACTGAAACTATGGGCATTATGGGAACCTTAGACTAGTCTTTGCCTTCCCTTGGGTTTTCTTTTAATTCATTTGAGAATGAATACTTGTAAGAGCGAAAAGAACTCCCTACAACTTCAGAAAACAAGATGAGAAGACTCAAAGCATTCTGAACTAATGGGAAATGACCATTCTTGACCTCCTTCTCTCTCCTCCAGAGGCCCAGGGCTCTCTGCAGACATAACTAGAGAGATTAGACAGTTTCCCAAATGTTTCCAGGTCAAGAGAGCAAGGCTAGAGCTGTTCAGATGTTTACTGAGTGCCTAATAAGCACAAAACACAGTGCTTGGTACTATGGGGATCAGAGACAGCAGATATGGGTCCTCCAGCAGCAAAAAAAAAAGAAACATAGAAGAAAAAATTTATGTAAGTTAATAGCAAAACAAGAGATTTCATAAGGTTGTTGCCAGAGACAGACATAGAAACCATGAGCTTTCCTGCTCAATCAAATGTATTTAATATTCACTGCCTTATTTAGCAGTGGATTGGTCATCTGCAAAATGCACACATGCACACACACACACACACACAGGGGGGGAGGGAGAGAGAGAGAGAGTCTGTTCAAGTTGAAAAACAAATTGTGAAATGCATATATTTTAATTATAGAGAAGCTGTAGATTAATAGGTTCTATTTTATTTATTGGGCATTTTTACTGTATTATAGGTATTGTGCTAAGTACTTTGAAGTTGTTTTTCTTTATTCTTGCAGTAAATGAAGAGTCTAGGAATTGTTACCATTTTAAATATGTTAGAGAGGCTTAGAAAACTTTCAATAAATTAATGTAAAGAAAATTGGAGTAATTTGTTTTAGATGTCACAGCTAATCCCAGATACGCAGCACTGTATGTGGTATTTGAGAACTAATATGCTCAACACTGCACACAGCTTGATTTGTTTTTGAACATAGCATTTCACAATAAGCTTGAGAATCAGATATGTGCTACTGAGTGAACATAATTGAGAGATGGTTTTGAGGAAGGTGTACAAGGGAATGGATTTGTAAAGAAAATGTGACAGTTCATTATTCTGCACTAAACTCTTAATGAACATTTAACATGTGCAATCCTTTCCCTTCACGACAACACAAATACGAAAAGAAACAGACTGAGCCCCTGTCTTCAAAGAGATGCCAATAGCCTGGGTTAGGTGTTGAGATAGCAAAACATTTAGGGGAAGGAGACAGAAACTACAGTGGACAGAATGTTCTGTTATGGAGCATGGACAGGTGATTTGGAGGACCCGATGGGGATTGCTGTGGTCTGAATGCAAAACGTCCTCCTAGACGTGTGTTCAAATACTTTATCTGTAGCTTGTGGATGCTCTATGAAAAGGTTGTGGAATCTTTGGGAGGCAGAATCTCACAGGAGGAAGCATGTCACTGGGAGCAGGACTTAAGGATTTACAATCAGGCCCCACTTCGAGTTCACCCTCTGCTTCTTGATTGTGGACGCCATGTGACCAGCCAGACCCCTGCTCCTACTGCTGTGTACTGTATCCCTCTGGAAATGAATGGCAGAATGAGCACTTTCTCCTGTGAGCTCCTTTGTCTGAATATCCTATCACAGTAACAGGAAAAGGAACAAATGCAGGGGCTCATCCCTTCTTGTAGGGTCATCCCTCTATGTTCAGTCATCCCTCCATGTGGAATCATCCTTCTTTGTGGGTTCATCCCTCCGTGTGTGTTCATCCCTCCATATAGAATCATCCCTCCATGTGGGGTCATCCCTCCATGTAGAGTCTGTGTGGGTTCATCCATCCATGTGGTTTCATCCTTCTGTGTGGGATTTTTTCTCAGAAAATAATAGGTGTAGATAGGATTTCTCATAAAGAAGAAAGCCAATATAGAAGGGCAAAGCTTATGAGACCAAGATTTCCATATAAGAAAAATCAAACACTCCTAAAACAGGATACCACCAGAAGCCATTTCATTTAAGTGCAGCCATGAATTCTAATTGGTATTAATAAAAACCTGGAGTCAGATATCGAGGTAAAATCTGAAAGATTGGAGAAGTAAAGAAGCCAGCTACTAGAGAGACCTTTTACCTCAGCCAAAAGTGGGCAAGATCCTGTCTTCACAAGTCCTCAGAGTAAATGTCTTGAGCTCCTGTCTTCTCCTGCCTTATATTCCTCTCTCTATGCAACCATATTCTTTCCTGTTATCACCTCTCTAGTGCCGGAGTAAAAAGTGTGCAACTCACAAATACTGAGATTAAAGGTGTGAGCCACCATGGCCTGGCTCTGTTTCTCTTTGAGACTGGATCAATCTAGTGTAGTCCAAGGTGACCTTGAACTCACAGACTTTCATCTGCCTCTGCCTCCAAAGTGCTGGGATTAAAGGCGTGTGGTGCCACTGCCTGGCCTCTATAGCTACCTAGTGGCTTGCTCTGCACTCTGATTCTCAGGCAAGCTTTATTTGTTATAACACAAACAAAATCTCACCAGAGTTAAATGTGAGCACATCCTGCAAAACAAGGAAGTGGGTCTGGGACAGTGAACCAATAAAAGCACTTGCTGTGCCAAGCTAGCAACCTGCATCTGAGCCTGAAAATGCACAAGAAGCTGGCTGTGCTGGCCTCTTTAATCAGAAATTCTACAGCAGGATAGGAGGCAGACAGGAGAACTGCCCAGAAGCTCATGACAAGGTGGAAACAGAGAAATGACTTCCAAAAGTTGTCTTCTGATCGTAACATGTGTACCAGGGCTCTTGCATGTCCATACTCACACCACACATATGCGCCCATGCGCACACACACACACACATACACTCACATACACTCAGAGACAGGGAGACAGATCACATTTTGTAAAATTCTTTGCTAAGAGAATGGGACAGGAGGAAAGACAAAACTGGTTAAGGTGATGAGGAGGGAGAAGAGATCTATTAAAAATGCCTCTTGTAGAAAATGCTAGTGTTCCTCCTGTGCTACTTCAGAAAAGCCCATCGGATGCATCCAGAAGCAGAGCTACAGCCCCGTGGCCTTTCCTCCCTCAGCCCTTGCATGTCCTCAGTCTGGATGCCCACCAGGTCCACTTTCTGACACCCTTTTCTTCTCACAGCTCTGCAGTCTGCCTTGATGCTATGGAACTAGTCAAACCTTCAGCTGCCTGCCTAGACAAATGAACAGCCTCCCGGCTATCCTTCCTCACTTTGTCAGTGTGGTCTTCTCCACAAGAAGAATCTAACCATGTTCCCTTTAAGGTTCAGTTCAAACTGATCCTGTGATAGGCAAAACCCTCTCCTTTCACCGACTCTTGTTACTGAAACTCCCAATCCTGCCATCACCTCCCATTCCACGGCCTGCAGTATCCACGAATAGTGACTTCCTTCCTAGACTGTTTTATTTCTGGTGCTTGGACAGAATAACCTGGCCGAAAAGAAAAGCATAAGAACTTAGGTTTTTGATCTCTATCAAAAGAGAACGCCGAAAGTATGAGAATTCTCCTGATAAGCAGTAGCGTATGTAACAGCTCAACAGTTTACCCCATAAATAGTTTGCACCATGCATTTCAAAGAACTGCAAGTTTTAGCATCCCCTGAATTCCAAGGCATTTCACCCCTCCCCTATCCTCTGTGCGGTTCTTTTCACTGTAGCATCTTTCCCCATGTCCTCAGAGTCCTTGAACTGGTTTCAGCAGTGTGGCAAGCGAAGCCAAATGAATTCTGTAAACTCCTAAATCCGTGCATTTGGCATAGGGAGAGTTCCCATACTATGTGGATATTGAGAAAGGCCAGAAAAGAGGGCAGGAAATGTAAACCGTGGAGGGACATGGGGGCACCGGGTGCTGATTTCTGGAACACAAGTTGCCCTCTCAAGTTTTAGACCTCCGTTTCTACCCTGCGAATATTGATGGGTCCTGTAGCTGAATCTGTCTCCAGAAAGGAAAACCGGGCATTATCTGGGATTCAAACTGTGTATAAAGTCTGACGAAAAGACTTGCTGGGTTTTGAGGATAATTGAGGCTTTTCTGAACTTTTTGGGGTAAAAGCACACTTAATCATCATGCAGCGGGGCTGGAAGCTGGCCAAATGCTGGCCAAATCAAAGGGCTTTCTCTAAAACAGCCCTGAGCCGGATACCTCAGCTTTGGATAAGTACTAGTGGGAGAAAAGCAAGGACCTGGGTTCTGGAAATCTTCAAAACCCTGAGTAAAAGCAGACACTTCAGCCTTTCAGAGGAAAACTTAAGACTCAAGCATGAGAAGAGAGGATGGTCCGCGAATAATCATTTTTATTTCACAAGTAGAGCATATAAAAGAACCTGCAATTGCAAGCCATAAAGATAATTCTTAAGCAAGAATTTCTTCTTTTAATTGACTTGTCTGAGTGTCCACCTTGTTTCTCCACCTCTACCCCCAAAATAAACCTAAAGAATTGCTGTTTTTGGCAGTGTTGTACTAAAACACAAGGTTGTATGTCATCTGGAAAATGTGAGGTAAGTACATCCCCCTAATTGCCTCTCTTGAGGTTGTGTTATTGGGGACTCCTCATGTTGAAGACTCAAAAGCATATTTGGGAACTTGTTTATCACATTCTATGCCCCTAATTTTCAATGTTAGTCCCCATGGAACTCTCAGTAGAAGATGATGGAAACTCTGACCGCCTCCTTCCTTAACTAAACACATCTACTCTCAATGTCCTGCTGCCATCAGCTAGACACCCATGTTCATCCACTGAGCATGGAACTCTCATTTCATTTATAACAATCGAAACATTAGACTGGCCTGTGTCTCAATGGTAGAGATTGGATATAGGAAGAGTGAAGCTATGGGTTCAACCTCCAGCTCTACAGAAAACAGAAACTGCTTTTCTTTCCCTTTCCCCCAAGACTCAGGAAACATCAAGGAAGATGGAGAAGGATTGTGAGAACCAGAAATGGGCCAGACCCAGAGTCATGCACTTATGTAGTTACAGGAGTTATAGGTATCAGCAAGAGATCTGCACTAGATCCAGCCTGCCAGCATTCTAGCATGGAGAAGGGAGGTTTGCCAGCCCCAGCTCTAGCTGAGAGCTATAGCTTCTTAGGAATCAAAAGTCAATTCTCTGTCACGTTATAGTCCCTGGTAGGTCAATACACCCATGAGAATACATACAGCACAACTGGACTCAGTAGGTTATCTTTTTTAAAAGAACATGAATTTGAAAAGGGAAATGCATTTGGTGGGAGTTGGAGGGAGAAGTGTAAAATGACTGTGATTAAAATACATTGCATACATGTATAAACTTCTCGAAAGATAATACAAAATATTTTATCACAATTGATCATGACCATTAAATAACTCAAACTTAGAGGTGTGCTTGCTGATAATGGTTGTTCTCACCTTGCTTTGTAATCAATCATTTACCCTCTCTGATTTACTTCACTTACTCAACAACCAAGGGTTCAGACTAGAATGTTCTCAAAACACTACACTAAAATTACAAATACTCTTGCTCTGTGTTAGAGGCACCCTATTGAATATTATTGCATATTTTTCTGATTTAACAAATACCACTTGTTATCTTCATGTTTATTTTTTATTCCTATGTTTTAAATATCCATCTCTATTTTATGATTATTATAGTGTTTTATGTTACTCACCTGGGACTTTGTAGTAATACAAAGGAGTACAAAATGCAGAAAAAATTACATCATTCTATAGTTTATTTATATAAGCATTAGAACATGGCTATTAACAAAACATTAAAACCTTGAAGAATTTTTAAATCCCTAAGTTTATAATTTTTATGAATACATTAGGATAAACTTTTCTGTAAAATGTCATTGTGTCAGGACTCGGTAAGAAGCAAAATCATGTATTATTGTTTTTTAATATACTGATAAATGATGTCAGTTTGAAGTAATACAAATGATGTTTCATTGCCCGCATCTTACTCAATTTCATTTGGTATATAATCATGTGCCATAATCCACCAATATCATAGGCAAAGAAGAACTCTTCGTAATCACTGAGTTCACAAATAGCAATATCTCTTTGCTGTGAAATATTATTTGAACTGGGCAAAAATGTGTTACATTTGTTTATGCTGCAAAAGATTACTTTAACTATGTACGGGTATATTACTTTAATTTATGCTGAATTTGTTTAACAATGTAAGGATGTGTGTTTAATTATACAAAAATATGTTGTATCTGTTTCACCTTGCCTGCCTAAGACACCTGATTGGTCTAATAAAAAGCTGAAAGGCCAATAGCTAGGCAGGAGAAAGGATAGGAGGGGCTGGAAAGCATAGAGAGTAAATAAAAGGAGAAATCTGGGTTCAGGAGAGAAGAATGAGAGAAGGAGGAGAGAACAAAGGAGACGCCAGGGAGCCAACCACCCAGCCATCCAGCCAGTCACATAGTAAGAAGGAAAGCAAGACATATAGAATAAAGAAAGATAAATAGCCCAGAGGAAAAATGTAGAGAAACAAAAACGGGATAATTTAAGTTAAGTTAGAAAAACTGGCTAGAAATAAGCTAAACTAAGGCCAGGCATCGGTAAATAAGAAAAAGTCTCCATATCTTTAGTTGGGAGCTGGGTAGAGCCCCCCAAAAGAAAAAGCCTGCTACATCTTCTTCTGTCACTTTTCCTTTAGAACTTTTAGTCTTCCATTCTTTGAAACCATTAACAGAAAACTATAGAAATAAGTAATTCAAGCTAGGCTGCCCCAATACCCACTCTCATCCACTGGACCCTGTAAGATACAAGCACCATCCTAGCCCCAAAGTTGCCTATCTTCCTGCAACCTCAGGGGAACTCTGAAACACACCCTGCTACAATACAGAGAGGACCAAGAAATGAGTGATCAGCCACCCAGCAGGACACCCCACTCTCTAGGCCCTCCATAGTGGGGCAAAATCCCAAGACCCTCCCCCAACTGCCTCGGCTTCTCTAGTCAGCCAACAGGAGAGTTTCCTGGATGTAGGCTGCCCCAATACCCTCCATCCACAAGACCCCACAAGCTACAAGTCCCACCCCACCCCCAAACTTGCCTATCCTCCTGTAACGAGTAGAACTCTGAAACACAGCTTGCTACAATACAGAGAGGACCAAGAGGGGAGTGACCAGCCACCCAGCAGGACACCCCACTCTCTTGGCCCTCCATAGTGGGGCAAAACCCTGGGCCCCTCCCCCTCGGCCTCAGCTTCTCTAGCCAGCCAGCAGGAGAGTTTCCTGCAGAGAGGACCAAGAGAAAGGACCAATAGAGGAACTCTAAAGCACAAGCTGTGACTACACAGAGTGGACCAAGAAAGTGACCAGGAGAGCAAACCAAGAGAGCAGGCTAAAAGAGACCTCAGTGGCTCCCTGAGACACAGACATTGACAGGACAGAACAAACAAGAACAATTTCCAAAGACACAGCCAGCCACTGCAAGGATTGGACGAAGATGCAAAGACATTGCTGGCATCAACTGAAGGAAAAGATGAGTAGGCACCAATTCAAGAATTCATCCAAAGACTTAAAGAGCAACATGGTAACACAAGAACCCAGTAGTCAAACAACAGGAAGACTTGATCATCCTAATCCAGAAGAAGAAGAAAATGGTTTTAAATGTAACTTTATGAAGATAATAGAGACCTTTAAAGAGGAAATGAAAAACTCCCTTAAAGAAATGGAGAAAAAGACAAACAAAAATATGGAAGAAATGAATAAATCCCTCTAAGAAAACAAAGAAAAAATAATCAAACAGGTGAAGCAAACAGTTCAAGACTTGAAGACTGAAATAG
>LOEQ01006311.1:0-13273 GCA_001685075.1 Bramus lutescens | reverse complement strand
CTGGCTTTGTGAGAGCCTAGTCTGTTTGGATGCTCACCTTCCTAGACCTCGATGTAGGGGGGAGGACCTTCGACTTCCCACAGGGCAGGGAACCCTGATTGCTCTTTGGACTGGAGAGAGAGGGAGAGGGTGGGGGGAGGGGGAAAGAAATGGGAGGAGGGAAGGAGGTGGAAATTTTTAATAAAAAATAGCCATTAAAATAGGATTATGAATAATTAAAAAAAGAAAATAGTATATGTATATAACAAAAAATACATAGAGAAAATTTTCTTTTTACATACTGTTGGAAATTTGTTGCCTCTAATAACTTTTCAAAATTAACATGACCCCATTGCTCAGTCACCAACTCCCACAGATATACACTGAAAACATATCAGCCATTCAGGTCAGGGAATTAGGAGGTGATATTGACTTCCCCTCCTGTCCTCAGACTCCAATCCCCCAGTGTTATCCCAAGCTTTGTAACAGACCTCCTGGAGACTCTCCTTCATCTCTACCACCATTCCCCAAGGTCTACAGATTCTGGTAGCACACACAGCTTTCCTTCCCCCTGTGGACACACAGTTCCACCACCCATTCTTTACTGTCAGCTACTAGTACCCAAAAACATAGTCTAACTGGAACCCCCAGTGGCCACAACTGGCAGGATCTCAGAAGCATTCCCTACCAGATACTTCAACACACAGACACCATGCTCTTCTAAGAACCAGAGAGGTTAACAGAAACCAAAGAACAGAACACGTACCCAACAAAGCAAGACCAAATATCAGTGCCTAGAATTACAATCTTCTCAATCCCAAATGCCTAGATGCCAAAATAAAAACAATCACTAACAGTCAAGACAATATGTCTCCAATAGAGCCCAGCAACACTATTGCAGTAGTGCCTGAGAAATGCAATGTAGCCAAGCACAAGGACTTCAAAATAGCTATTATGAATACGTTCAAAGTCCTTAAAGAGGATCTGACTAAATGCATTAATGAAATTTATAAAAAAAATAAGCAGTGAAATGAAATGAAGAAAAAAGTTCAAAACATGAAAGTGGAAATAGAACCACACACAAAGGAGAGAGAGAGAGAGAGAGAGAGAGAGAGAGAACTGAGGTAAATTTGAAAATGAAAAATTTTGGAAGTCAAACAGAAAACTCAGAGGCAAGCCTCACCAACAGAATACAAGAGATGGAAGACAGAATCTCAGGCACTGAAGATTATATAGAAGAGATGGGTATCTCAAAGAAAATGTTAAATCTAAAAAACTTCAGGTATAAAACTGTAGCTGGCTTTTTTACTCTTAGCTCTTTTATTCTTTGGGGTCCTACCACCCAGTTCCCAAATAAATACATGGAGGCTTATTCTTTCTTATTAATGCCCAGTCTTAGCTTAGCTTATTTCTAGTTAGCTTTTCTTAAATTATCTCATCTAGTTGTGAATCTATGCTTCTGATTCCATCAGTTACTGGATGAAGGCTCTATGATGATAGTTGGGGTAGTCACCAATCTGATTACAGGGGGAATCCAGTTGAAGAGAGGGAGGTGAGAATATATGAGCAAGGAAGGTCAAGACCATGATGGGGAAACTTACATAGACAGCTGAACCAAGTTTGTGGGAACTCATGAATTCTAGACCAACAGCTGCAGAACCTCCATGGGATTGAACTAGGCCATCTCCATGTGAGAGACAGTTGTGTAGCTTGGTCTATCTGAGGAGCCCCTGGCAGTGGAACTCCTCTTTCCCAGGTACATGAGCTAACTTTTTGGAGCCCATTCCCTATGGTGGGATGCCATGCTCAGCTTTAATGCAAGGGGAGGAATAAAAGGGGTGGGCTGGGATTGAAGCAAAGGGTGAAGTAAGAGGGGTGTGGGGGTGTGGTTGAAATGTAAAGTGTAATTAAAATTACACTTTAAAATTAAAATGTAAAATTGCACTTTAAAATTAAAATGTAAAGTGAAATTTAAAAAAATAGAATTAAAAAATTACTCCGTCTACCTTTTGCCTCTGGGCTTTTACCTTTCTCTTTTTCTGTATATCTTTTTTTTCCTTCATATTCCATGTCTGACTGTATTCCTGGATGGGTTACCCCTTTTCTCACTCCTTCATCCTCCCTTCTTAGATTTCTCCTCCTACTTATTATCTCTGCCTGTCAGCCCCATCTATCCTTTCTCCTGCTAAGCTACTAGCCATTCAGCTCTTTATTAGACCAATCAGGTGTTTCAGGCAAGCAAAATAACACAGCTTCACAGAGTTAAACAAATGCAACATAAAAGAATGCAACTCATCTTTGCATCATTAAACAATTATATTCTACAGCATAAACGAATGTAACACATCTCAAAATGGTATCCTACAATATAAAACATTCAGGAAATCTAAGGCATTATGAAAAGATCAACTCTACAATTAATAGAAATAAAGGAAGGAAAAAAGAAACCCAGGTCGTAGGCACAAAAAATTTTTTTAACTAAATCACAGAAGAAAATAACCCTAAACTAAAGAAGGAGGTGCCTTTCTATCAATGTATAAGAATCATACAGAATACCAAATAGACAGTACCAGAAAAGGAATTCTCCAAAATCAATAATAATCAAATAATCAATAATAATCAAAACACTAAACTTACAGAACAAAGACGATTAAAAGCTGCAAGGGAAAAAGACCAAGTAACATAAAGGCAAACTTGTTAGAATAACACCTGCCTTTTCAATGGCGATTACAAAAGCCAGAGTGGAGTGTATGAATGTTCCACAAACTCTGAGTGACAACAGATGTCAGCCCAAACTACTATGCTCAGGAAAACTTTCAATAATGACAGAAAGACAGTCCATGACAAAATCAAATGTAAATGGTATCAGTCTAAAATTCCAGCTCGAAAGACGACACTAGAGGGAAAAGAGCAATCTGAAGAGGTTGACCACACTCAAGAAAACACAAGGAATAAACACTCGCAAACCAGCAAACCAAAAGGTGGGGTACCCACACACTATAACAAAATGCTGAGAATCAGCAAACACTACTCATCAATAATTCTCAACATGTATGGTCTCAATTCCCCAAGACAAAGACACAGACTAAAGACTGAAATCAGAAACAGGATCCCTCCTCCTCCATCCAAGAAACACACTTCACCAGTAAGGACTAAAGTAAAAGGGAGGGGAAAGATATTGCAAACAAATGAACTCAAGAAGCAAGCCAGTTTAGCATTTCTAATGTCTGACAAATAGACTTCAAATTAAAACTAGTGAGAAGAGATAGGAAAGGACACTACATACTCATCAAAGGAAACAAATCCACTAAGAAGGTATTACAGTCTTAACATCTATATACKAAATACAAGGACAACAAAGTTTATTTAAAAAAAAAACACTACTACAGCTTAAATTACACATTGACCTTCACATACCAATAGTGGAAGACTTCAATACCCCAACACTGACAATAGATGGGTCATCTAAATAAAATCTAAATCAAGAAATGCTGGAAGTAAATGTCATAAACCAAATGAGCCTAACAAATTTTAACAGAACATTTTACCCAAACACAAAGACTTTTCCTCAGTAACTTGTGCAACTTTCTCCAAAATTTACTACATTTTTGTACACAAAGCAAGTCACAACAGATATTTAAAAAAAATGAAATAGCACCCTGCATCATTATCACCAAACTTTTAAAGTACAACAGATTAAACATCCTGACCACCATGGAGTAAACAACAACAGTAACAACAGGAAGCTTACAAACTCATGGAAACAACATTTCACTAGTGAACAGAAAATGGGCCCACACAGAGATTAAGAAATAAAAATTTTTTTTAATTCAATGCAAATGAAAGCGCAACAATCCAAACTTACAGGACAAGTTCATAGCACTAAGTGCCTACATTTTAAAAAATGGAGAGATACATTAGTGACTTAACAGCACATCTGAAATCTCTAGAACAAAAAGAACAAATAACACTCAGAAGAAGTAAACAACAAGAAATAATCAAATAGGGCTGAATTCAATAAAATAAAAAACAAACCTTGAAAGACTCAATAAAATAGGGAGCTAGTTATTTGAGAAAAACAATAAGATTAATAAATCTTTGGCCAAATTGACTAAAGACAGAGAAAGAAGATACAAATTAACGTACTTAGAGACAAAAATAATGAAACAACAGACACCAAGGAAATCCTGAGAATCATAAGAACATAGTTTAAGAACTTCTACTCCAATCAAATTGGAAAATCTAAAAGAAATGTATAAATTTCTCAATACATACCACCTACAAAAATTAAATCAATATCAGATAATACATTTAATAGACCAATAACCCCTAATGAAATAGAAGCTGTCAGTAGAAGTCTCTCAATTCAAAAAAAGCTCTGAGTCCGATGGTTTTAGCATAGATTTCTACCAGGAGTTTGTAGTAAGAGGCTGCTTGTTCATCCCAGTCACCCAGAACCGAAATAACCACACAGAAACTGTATTAATTAAATCATTGCTTAACCCATTAGATCTAACTTCTTGTTGGATAACTCTTACATCTTAATTCAACCCATTTCTAGTAATCTGTATATCGCCATGTGGCTGTGGCTTACAGGCAAGGTTCTTACCAGCATTTGTCTCTGGCGGGGCTACATGGCTTCTCTCTGACTCCGCCTCTTTTCTCCCAGCATTCAGTTTAGTTTTCCCTTCCTAGCTCTACTCTACCCTATCATGGGCTTAAGACAGTTTCTTTATTAACCAATAGTATTCACAGCATACAGAGGGGAATCCCACATTACCTCCCCTTTTCTGTTTAAATAAGTAAGGTTTTTAACTTTAACATAGAAAAAATACATACAACAAAACAGATATCAAGCAAGAATTACAGTTATGATATTTATATCTACTTTATATTTTATCATATCTAAGGAAAACTATAACTATTTATTCTTCAACTCCATCAAAGACTCTAGAAGGATATATTACCTAAGTAAACAGGAAGTGCATTGTAAGCAACTTTCAAAATTCTAGAATTGACAGAGACATCTCACTGCCTGGACAGTCACCCAAAATTTTTCTGTATCATTGAGGTATTCAGTCTTCAGCCCACAGGCCCATAGTATTTATCAGACTTTTCCATGAAGCAGGAAATTTCAAAGACAGGTCTGAGCGCTAATTTGTAGTAGGAGGCCACTTGCTCATCCCATCCTCCCAGAATTGAAATAACCACACAGAAACTGTATTAATTAAATCACTGCTTGGCCTAATAACTCTAACTTTTTGTTGGCTAACTCTTACAGGAGTTAATGGTAATACTTCTCAAATTTTTCCACAAAATGAAAACAGAAGGGACATTGCCCAATTCATTTTATGTGGTCACAGTTATCCTGGTATCTAAACCATATAAAGACCAAATAAATAAAGAGAATTACAGATCAGTTTTCATGATAAACAAAGATGTGAAAGTTCTCAATAAAATGTTTTCAAATCAAATGCAAGAATACATCAAAAAGATCATCCACAATCATCAAATATTCACCCCAGAGATGCAGGGATGGTTCAACATACATATATTGATAAATGTGATCTGCCATATAAACAAACTGAAAGACAAAAACCATATGATCACATTATTAGGTTCAGAAAAGGCCTTTGACAAAATTCAACATCCCTTCAAGATAAAAGTCCTGAAGACACTAGGGATACAGGCCACATAGCTTAAAATAATAGAGGCAATTTACAGCAATCTCATAGTCAACATCAACCTAAATGAAGAGGAACCCAAAGCATTCCCACTAAAATAAAAAACAAGGCCAAGTTGACCACTCTCTCCATACCTAATCAATACAGTACTTGAAGTCTTAGCTGGAGATCAAAGGTATGCAATAGCAAAGGAAGAAATAAAAGTAGTTTTATTTGCACATTATGTGATTGTATACATAAGACCCTAAAAATTCCACAAGGAAACTCCCATAGCTGTTAAACACTTTTAGCAAAGTAGCAGGATGCAAAATTAACACACAAAATTCAGTAACCTTCCTATATACAAATGACTAACAGACTAACAGAGAAAGAAATTAGGGAAGCAGTACTTGTTACAATGCCTCAAGAAAAAGAAATATCTTGGAGTAACTAACCAAGAAAGTAAAATATTTATATAATAAAAACTTTGAGATACTGAAGAAAGAAATTGAAGAAGATATCAGAACATGGAAATATCTCCCATTTTCATGGACTGGTAAAATTGGTTGTCCTACTAAACTATCTACATATTCAACACAATCTCCATCGAGATTCCAACACAATTCTTCATGGAATTTGAAAAGACAATTTTCAGCTTCATATGCAAACATATACAACACAAAAAGCAAGATAGCTAAAACAATTCTGAGAAAGGTAAACACCAACTCAGCTATAAACACTTAGATCTACAATTGTGATCTGCCTGCAATATGCACTAGTATGATAGTGGCATATTGAATATATTTAAGGTGCACTGCATGAGATGGAACCCATGCTGGACACTGCTCAGGTGCCCAAAAACATATTCTATGAGTGGATATGCCATGGACCTAAGGAAAAAACAACACTATTATTCTGTTTAAGGAACATAGCAATAAAATGACCCCTAAAGACATTCTGATACATTCATAGATTGTACCTTGCTCATTCATCATCAGAGAAGCTTCTTCCTGCTGCAGATGGGAAAAAATACAGAGATCTAAAGCCAGACAATATGCAGAGAGTAAGAGACCTTGGAACACTCAATTATAAATGAGATGTCCATCAAATCCCTCCCCTCAGGGCTCAGGGAACCCTGTAGAAGAAAAGTTAGAACTGCTCTAAGAGCCAGAGGGGATGGAAAACTCCAAGGAAGCAATCATTCTATACACCATAGGACTAATGCACATATGAACTCACAGAGACCATGGCAATATGGACAGAATGTCCATGGATGTGTGTCAGATGGAATCCCAGCCCTGGGAGGAGAAGTAGACATAACCCATATCCATAACCCAGAAACTGTCTCCAATTAATAACCACTCACAAATGAAAATTTCTCTCCTACAGAGTCTCACTCGGGACAAACTGCTCTTAACATGTCCAGCAGTAGACGGCCAGAACAAACAAATTCAGTGGCATCTTTGCAGGTTATGTGTCTCACAATGTTTTTTCACAACTTTAAAAAAACATACATGTTCTTTTGTGCATATGTTATGGTTTCTGTATTTGTGTTTTTATGTGATTCTTGTGTGTGACTCTGTCTATATGTGTTTCTTGTGATTTTTCTTTGGCTTTTTTTCTTCTGTTTTGTTCTGTTGTGGTTTCCTTGTTTTTCTTTTACCTTATTTTATTTCATTATTATTCTTTAGAAGCCTATTAGTTTCTTAACAAGAAACAGAAAGGGTTAGTATTTGAATGGAAGAGGATGTGGGAAAGAGCTCAGAGGAGTTGGGGGCAGGGAAGCCATAATCAGAATATAGTTTCTTAAAAATTCTATTTTTATTAAAATAAAAACAGGAAAAAAGATAAAATTAAGTTATTAAGGTCATTAAAGACAAAAACAAAGTAAATTTACGTGAGAATTAAAAATAAAAGTTATACAAAATGCAGAAAGAAAAATGATATGAATAATATAACTGGATAAGAAGGAAGGATGCAAGATAAGATATTCAACTGAGTTTTCATGACCATACATAACGCATGGGCAGAGCAAGATAGACCAAAGAAAGGATTTTTCATTTCAAGATTGTATTTTCAAATGTAACGATTTCCAGTCTCTCCCAGCAAAGTGTTTTAGGATTGTTATCAAATCTCTTGAACTATGGTCATATAATAATATAAAACTACATGAGGCTAATTCTGAAAGTGTCTGAATTAGAGTCATTTTCAAACAGCCAGAGTCCTTCCTGATATCTTCAGGCATGCTCTCTGGCTCTCACTTCTAAACAAGCCTGTGAGGATCGTGAGTCTGGCTTTGCAACAACTTCCCAGGCATCTCAAAGTAGAGGCAGGCTACCCTGAAAGAGGTTTATGAGTGCTGAGTTTATCTCGTGGGATAGATTTCAAATTGGTACACAGGAAGTTTCTAAGGTTTTAAAGAAATTCCATCGCCTTGGGTTGAAATGGCGTGGTATAAAAATTCAGGAAAGCCTCACAGCAGGAAATAAACTAGAGAAGACATTTGCTTGCAGTAGGGCTCAATTCTGATGGAAAGAAGAGACACATTTGGGGAGAAGCAAGATTCAAAGGAAAATCAAAATTCACAGACAGTTAGAGCCAGAGAATAGTGTTAACCCCTAATTTTAAATGCCCAGTAAGTATTTAGCACATCAAACATTAATATTATGTGGGATTCCCCTCTGTATGCTATGAATACGTTTTATTATCATTGGTTAATAAAAATCTACTGCTTTGGTCAATGGCTCAGGCATATTTCTGGCTAGTTCTTACATTTTAAATAACTAAATTACTAATCTATGTATCTCCACAAAGCTGTGGCCTACAAGTAAGGTTCTGGCATCTTTATCTGGCAACTTCATGGCATTTTTTTTGACACTGCCTTCTTCCTCCCTGCATTCAGTTTAGTTTTCCCACCTACCTATATTCTGTCCTGCCGTAGGTCAAGGGAGCTTCTTTCTTAACCACTGGTAATAAAACATACTCACAGCATACAAAGGGGAATCCCGCATCACTAAGACATTACATCTATGCGTTTTGTATTCTCCCTTTTGTAATATCAGTCATTTGATACCTAATCAACCCTTTTCTCTTAGCAATGTAGAGCATAACAAATTATATATAATTTATAATTAATGAATAATAAACCTCTGATTTAGTGCTCTAATCTCTATATTATAGTCTCCAGATTTTAAAAAAAAATGGCACCCATAGGGCTGAACTCCAGAAAGTCCACTAATAGACTCCTCCTTATAATTCCGCAGGTCATGAGATTCTGGCTCTCTAAACCCTATTCAAATCATTTGAGATGCAGTCAGGGATACCACAAGGGGGACTTTGGTGAGGAGATAAGTGTATTTCAAATGTGGAAAGAATGGCTATTTGTTTGTAGCCAAAATATAGACAGATAATCATTCAAAATTTTGCCCCCAATTTGGTTGATATTTCTTCCATCAGGAGCTGGGATGCATACTGATGGACTTATGAAAAAGCAATGCTGTGTAAGCTATGTAATTCTGGAGTCCAGATCAGAAAACCTTGCACAATTCTTGGAATTCTTGGAGTTCTCAATAAAAAGAAAGCCAACCATCACAAAAGATGTACAAACTACCCTGACAACCATATGGAAGAGTTCCACCTTGGCACTCCAGTCTGCATCACTGATAGCAAACACCAGTGGTGAGAGTAAACTACCTTGAACATCATACCAAGCCAAGTCTACAGAAGACAGCAGCTCCAACCACCATCTGATCACAGCTACATGAATGACCCCGTACGAGGCTTGCACAGCCCCAAAACCCCTTCCTGAATTCTTAACTCTCAAAATACTAAGGAAAATAATGAGAAAGAATGGCAGCATTAGGAATATGCAATCAAGACTGGAGATGAAAATGAATGGTAGGACAGCAGCCTAGTGTGCATGAGATCCTTGGCTCCATCCCCAGCACTGTACAAACAAACAAAATAATATATAATCAAGCACTGACAAACTCATCCAAAATATATACACCTGTATGTTTGTTTAAGTTAAACAATTCAAGTGTGTATATACACAGATACTCTATATTTGGGGCCATAGGAGCTGAGGCCATGGTTAATGGTCAGAAATAGATAGAAGATAACTTTATTTATAAGTAAACCAAAAAGACACAGTGGTTAGCTGGGCAGTGGTGGTGCACACCTTTAATCCCAGCACTCGCGAGGCACAGGCAGGTGGATCTCTATGAGTTCAAGGCCAACCTGGTCTACAAGAGCTCGTTCAAGTTCTAGGACAAGTTGCAAAGCTACATAGAAACCCTGTCTTGAAAAACCAAAAAAGAAGGGGGAGGAAGAGGAGGAGGAGAAGAATGTTGTAAGAAGAGTGGGGATGCTTTGTTTGTCTCAGCTGTCCAGCTAGCTTACACCCGAAATAATTACACAGAAACTGTATTCATTAAAATACTACTTGGACCATTAGCTCTAGTTTCTTATTGGCTAATTCTTAAATCTTAATTTAACCCATTTCTATTAATCTGAATATCGCCACATGACTGTGGCTTACTGGCAAGTTTATAACCAGCGTCCATCTCAGGCAGGAGATCGATGGCTTCTCTAACTCTGCCCTTCTTCCCAGCATTCATTTCTGTCTTCTCCACCTTTCTAAGATCTGCCCTATCAGGCCCAAAGCAGTTTCTTTATTCATTAACCAATGAAAGCAATACATGAACAGAATAACCTCCTACACAAGAAGAAGAAAGAAGAAGAAGAAGAAGAAGAAGAAGAAGAAGAAGAAGAAGAANAGGAGGAGGAGGAGGAGGAGGAGGAGGAAACAGTGGCACAAGTGTAAAGCAGCTTATCCCAGGATAAACAGTATCTCAGAAAACAAATGCCGACACAATTGTGACAAATTGAGGAACCTATAGTTAGAGTAAGCCACAAGGAACAGCAAAGGAAATTTGAGCTGGAAGAATGTGACCCACAGAGAACAATGTCAGTCTATCTGAGTAAAAGTAGAACAGAGAGTCTCCCTACTTTTCTCCCAGTGAAAATCAATCACATATGCACCATTCTCAGAAGGACTCAGATTCTAAGACAAGGAAAAGATTCATAGAGTGAATACTATGTGAGAGAAAGAAACACTCTGTGAGAGAACCACCAGAGAAATATGGACATTGGTATCTTAACATGCCAGCAAGCTCTAATACCATCTTACTTGCACCTCATTCAGGGAAAGAGGAGCATGGTGCATTCCATGCACTATTGTCCCTCATGCGTGATCACTCTAAGAGCTAGAGGCATAAGGAAGCAGCTTATCATGAAGAGAGGCAGCATCTTCCAGAATGTGGAAACCCTTCTGAAGAGCTTCAATCATGCTTTCCAGTGGCCAGTACCAGGTGCTGCCCCTCTTCTGTATACTCATAGCAAACGGGATCATACTTTTATACCTTGGAAATTTCATGTTAATTTTTAATTCAACAGCTAATTTGGCTAAGCTAATTTAGTCAATTTCTAGGAAACATGAGTTTCTGCCTCTCTAGAAATAAATGATACTAGACATCTTTATTGATCATTTCATCTACTTTGAAATCAGAAACATCCAGACCAAAACGTATTCATCCCTATGTGAATCTGATGAGCCCTTTGGATATAAATTGCAAGGAAAGCTTATGATAATCAAAACTTTATCTTCCCATAAAAAAAATCACTAAACTGGAAGCAACAATACACAGAGTTTATATGAGCTTTGCTCAGTTAATTTAGAGGACCTTGTTATCTTGGTGTCCTCAAGTCCATCTGGCCCTTGCACTCTTTCTGCCTCCTCTTCTGTGGCTTCCCTCAGAGGAAAGCTTTAGTTGAGTGGTTTTGGGGGTTTTTTTTTGGTCTTTTGAGGCAGTGTTTCTCAGTTTAGTGTTTTTATGGGGCTCCAGAGTGTGTGAATAAGTGGGTCCCGGACTCCTATACCTTCTTGGCTCTTCTCCTTCTGTTGATTTGCCTTGTCCAACTTCAGCACAATATTTTTTTATCTTACTATATTTTATTTTGTTATGTTTTGTTGTTATCTCTTAGAAGTCTGTACTAATGAGAGACAGAAAGGGAGTAGATCCTGATGGGAGGGAGGGAGGAAGAAACTAGGAGGAGTAGAGGAAGCTGACACTGTAATCAAGATATATTGTATGAGAAAAGAATCTATTTTCAATAAAAGGGGGGAGCTATCTTATCAAATGTGTCTATAGTATATATCATCCCCAAAGAAAAGAGTCAGAATTGACTCTTTACAGGAAAGAGTAAGATTTGGTGGAACAAAGTGATGCTGGAAACTGTTCAGTGACTGCATCATTTCAAGAACCTAATCCTATCAACAGATATAATAATGATGGTCAGTTTTAATCTCCAACATGATACAACCTGGAATAACCTGGAAAGAGAGTCTCAATGAGGAAATGTTTCACGTCTCAAAGGCACCTGGGTTGGCGTGTGTGTGTGTGTGTTGTTGTTGTTGTTGTTGTTGTTGTTGTTTCTGTGTGTGTGTGTCTGAGGGATTGTCTTATTACTTATTAATGTGGAAAGCCTCTGTCTATTGCAGATGGTATCATCCCCCAGGCAGGGGACCCTGAACAGCATAAAAACAGAGAAATCCAGCCAGCTACCAACCAACAAGCAAGTGGTCATGTATGCATTCATTTCTCTTTACTCTTGACTATGGATATGATGTGGCTAGCTGATTAAAATTTGTGCCTTGACTTCCCCATAATAATGGATAGTAATTTCAAATTAAGCTTAAAAATATTCCTTTCTCCCTAAGTAGGTTTTGGTTGGGGCAGCATATCACAGCAACAAAAAATGAAACCAGAACAACGCTACAGCAGTCCAATTAGCCTAGCCAGCAAAGAAAACACTAGTCATTCTGATCTTGGCATCCTCTCCTGGTCCATGAAAAAAAAATACTATATTTTCACATCTTTTCCTGTTAGGTTGTATTTGTCTCAAGAGGTACATTATTTGAAGCTATTAAAGAACTTGCTGGAAAACAGCATGAGGAGGTAGAAATTTTTTATTCTTTATTGTAAATCATGCAATATTAAAAGGTTCTGCTATTTCAATTTAGTTTTAGAAAACATTTTAAAATAATTTTGATAATAAAAATTGTAACTGGAATAACACTGCTATGGTTTCACCAAAATATTCACATTCTCTAAACAGCAAAACAAAAACAATTTTTAGCGAGGTTCATTAGGTCTCGATGGCATTTATCAGTGGTGTTTGAGGGCACATACATTACTGTAAGGGTTCAAGGTCTACTGTTCATCAGAATAGTGGTTCTTTGTCAACACCTTGAATGCATATTGAAATCAGCAGTCCCATACATTTCATGATTGAAGAGTAATATTCTTTTTGCCCTCAAGCAACCTTTTTATTATCTTATGACAAGAGCTTACTAATTCAAAGTCATTTCAGACTTGGCCAAGCAACCTAGGATAATTCCTAGGAGCAGGGAAAAATGTCCAACACTTCAGAGTCTTTCAGGACCTAACTTTTCAATCTTGTCAAATTCTAATGGTTCGACTTAATACAACAATAGATTCACAATTAAGACTTTAAGGTCTGTGAGGTCCCTGGCCAGCAAGGGGCCCTGATCCTGTACCAGAAGATCC
>LOEQ01006310.1:21010-36505 GCA_001685075.1 Bramus lutescens | reverse complement strand
TGTGATGCTGGAGACCTGCAGGAACTTTGCTGCCATAGGTGAGGATATCATCTTACCTTCTCTTGGAAAATTAAGGAAAAGGCTTTTCCTTGTCATCCGTGCTCTTTTGTGATACAGAATCTCAAAAGGAAAGAACGTGTTTAATAAATCAGGCAAGTTTCTATACGCACTAATGCTAGAAATTTTTCAATAATTTCTAATAATTTGTCATAAATTTTATGGGGCTATGTTTTAGAACACAGATGGGAAGAACACAATATGGAATATTGTCTGGAAGTCAGTTCCTCTGGAAGACCAGTATGAACATTTAGAAAGAAATCTCAGGTAAATGGCATGTAAAAATGAAGTCAAAGGTACTTTGAAGGAATTTTAATGTCCCAAGAAAATTCAAGAAAAAGTAGACAAAAACCCAAAACAAAAGGTACAACTTTATTTTTTTGCTATTTTAATATTTTTACCCAAAATATTCAGCATGAGGACACTGGTCAGTACAGAGCTTTATGCCTGCAAATAGTCCCAGAATTCAGACTAACAAATATGATATTTCTCATTATGATCATGTCTTCTGCGGGAGGCATAGAACCATCTGATTTCAAACTTGTCAGATATGGTAGAGAGCATGCACTTAGCAGATTTTGAACACCATATACTGTATAAGCAGTCACTAGTAAAGCAACTATTACTAATATACTTGGTGGTTTCTTGTTTGTTTGTTTTTTTTACAGAAGTTACATGTTAGAGACACTGTATTAGAACAAAGGAAGTGGTCAGGATTCTATAAGCCCTATACCAAGTCTCTATATGAGCATGAATATTTCTACTGTAGTAACAACATGTGAATTCAATGTAGATAGAAATGTTTACATGTATCATTCATCATTTACCCCTATCCATACCATATCCTTTAATAGCTATATCACATCTCATTAAAAATATACATTATATGAAGATGAAGACTGTGGAAGCAAGTAATATAAGTATAATTCTCTCACAAGCTGTCAAAGCTATATGGGAACCAACATTGTGACTGGACCTTGTGAATGTGATGTCTGTTTAAAATCTTTGAATTTTCCAATTTTGTTGTGAATACACAAAGAAATTCACAGTGAAAAAAACATTATCAGTGCATGGAATATGAAAGGGCCTCCATTTGTACGGGCTCATATCACACTGTTGGACAAACTTGCACTATAGAAAAACATTATCAATGTAACCAATGTGGTAAATCTCTGAGTTCTTATTCTTCCCTTCTGTAGGTGAAGGTGGCTTGTTCATTCCCACCCACCCAGACCAAAAATAATCACACAGAAACTATATTAATTACAACACTGCTTGACCAATTAGCTCATGCATATTTACAGCTAGATCTTACATCTTAAATTACCTCATTTCTGTTATTCCATGTATTACCATGAGACTTGTGGTTGCCAGCAATGTTCTGGGTTATCTGTCTCCTTCAGTGGCTACATGGCAACTTTCTGACTCTGCCTTCTTTCCTCCTCTATCTGCTTGGAATTCCTGCCTTGCTCTATTCTGCTAAGCCACTCTCCTAAACAGCTTATTTATTAACCAAAGGCAATAAAACATATTCACAGCATACAAAGGGTTATCCCACATCAGAGGGGGCCTTCACCATATGGTGCCTGGGCAGCAATGAGAGGAGGAGGATAAGATCCAAAGTTCTATTTCAAAGACACACCCCTAATGACCTAACTTCCTTCCATTAAGCCCTCCTAAGTATGTAACTCCTTCCCAGAAGGATGTTGCTCAAATCTTTAACACATTGATATTTTGGGAAAATTAACCAAACCAATATACCCTTCAAGGAAATGTATGGAAAGCCAAGGGGGTAGATATAGCCAGCAACAATTAGTACCTGATGAGGAGATTAGTGTTGAAACTGAAGACTACTCTGCTTAAAGGAAAATAGGTTTTTAATGTGGATATATGTTATATGATAGACCTTTTCCTGAAAGATGCAATACACTCAACTACTGATAAAGAACCAACAACTGACCAAAAATATGGATACCAGTCCAGCTTCATCAACCCTTGAGTATTATTGGGGTTACTTTTAGATATATGGGTATGTGGTTGTTAACAGGAGCAGAAATGACTCCAAGTCAGATGGATAACTGAAGCCTATCCCTGCATGGGTGGCATTTAAAAAAGCTGGGAACTTGGGGCACATTGCACAGCCTGTCGTTGGCACAACAGGTTGGGGAGTATCATTTCCAGGTGTCTCAGTTGTTCTCAAACTCTGCCAGGCAGTTAGCTGGTTTCTGCTTCTTCCAGGCCAATGGTCTAGTCTCAGACTTCTTTGCAGAGCTGCTTCTTCGAAAGTTTTCTTTGCATCTTGGCTCTCCTCTTCTGAGGAGAACTTACTCAAGAAGGGAGTGACCTAGTGGATTTTGTCAGTTTCAGGGACTTCCTAAAGTACTTTTGAGTTGTTCAACATCCTGTTTAGGGAGCTCCCTGCAAGATGGAGTGCTCCAATCTCAGAGGAATCCATTCATTACACAAAAGCATGTTGTACCCCATTTCTACAGTAGTGGAGGAAGATGAAGAAGAAGGGATGTGAAATCATTTTTGCCCATGAACTGACAAGAAAAGAAAGATTATTTTATGTCTAGAAAAATGTTTCATTCACCAATGTCCTTGGTTTATTCAGAATGCCTTTATGTTTATAATGTCAAAATCAGTAGAAAGATGGAGACAGAATTTAGAAGTCTAGCAACTACTTATGTCATATTTCAGATGATAATAATTGATATCTGTGGATTTTGAGAGATCTGGATCATGTTTTATTAACTAGACAGCAGTGAATAAATGTTGATATTGAAAACTCCCAGCAACAGTCATGTACAGCACTCAGTCAGAGACTTCACAATCACAACTTAAACCCAAACAATTTTACAATTTTCTTTCTCATGTAACACTAAATAGCCAACTAAATGCCCCTTTTTAAATCTTTCAAAGTCAAACCATTTATTCATCCTTGCACATTTGTTCCATTTATTCCCTAATCTTTTAGGTTTTTCTTTCTAGAATGCCTCTTTTTTAAATATTAGCTTATACACTAATAGTCATCACTGAGGGAGGCCAAGGCAGGAGTTCAGTCAGAAACTAGAAGGTTCTAATTTCAATACACCCTCTTATCCCCAAGCTGGCTTGGGTCATTATTTTTTATCACAGATACAGAAAATCAAACAAGGACAAGGTAGATATTTAATTTTACATATTCTGTTATTTTTAACTTTATAATTATCTCACAATTCTAATAATTGGGTCTCCTTTCTCAGCTGTGAAGAGCACTGGCTAGTTTTTCAAGTAACTGAGGTTGATTCCCAGCACCCAAACGGCGGCTCACAACCATCTGTGCCTCAATTCTGTGAGATCCAATGCCATTTTCTTGCCTCCACAGGATCTAGACATGTACATGACTAACAAATGCACATGTACATGAAAGATCCATGCACATAAATTTAATTTTAAAAAGTTGAAAGGGTAAACAACTACTAAATGGTAATTTTCAGGGTTTTGTTCTTGACCTCTGATCAAAATTCCCAGATTATTCAAAGGTATCATATTGCCTCCCTTTTCTTAGATAATAAAAAAAGATGTATGTGAGCTGCTCCACTTTCTATCCTTACCTGATCCAGTTCTGGTCTATGTATTAATCACTATCTCCTGTTACCAGTGTAGTCCATTTCCAGGTAGTTTTATCTACTGCTATTAGTAGTTCATAAAAGTGGCATACGCTGTCTATCCATTATTCCTGGTTTCCCAGGTCATCCATGTATCTCCTATGCCTTTTAAAGGTATGCTGTTGTTATCAAGGCATTGGATCACAGAGGCAGTTGGCGTACTAAAAATCATGTGTGCTTAGGGCCTCACCCATCATGAAGCTGGCTGATAGAATGAGGTAAGAATCACTGTTATCGTTACTGCTAACATTATTCTCATCACCATGTTGTTTGTTGTAGTTTCAGAGGTTCAGTCCATTACCATCATGGTGGAGAGCCTGGCAGTGTGAAGGCAGACATGATGCTGAACAGTGCCAGTATTTAAGTAGTCAAGAGCACGCAGAACCAGAGTGGGACTGTTTGGAGCTGTGTGCTTCTCTCTGCTGCATCTTTCCACCACACATCTGCAGCCATGACACTGGTAACCAAGAAACATTATTGTACCTACACAAATTCAATGAAATTGCCTAAGGATGGTATGTGAATTAATAAATTTTGAAAATTATATGATGGCTAACAATATTGCCATTCAGGGATTTAATAACCATTTGGCTTACACTATGGATAGCATTCTGCAGGGCTTATGTGATTTTATTTACACATCCATATACTTGATTTAGGGAATTAGCTTTGTATTTCAAATTATATTCTTAAGGAAATGGTTTGATAACAGAGCCAAGACTGGGGCACTTTTAGAAATGGCACAGGCTTTACAGCCTAATAATGAACAGCTAGCTGAAAAATTAATACCATTGAAAGGGATAACATTAACTTGACAGAAAAATTCAATCAATGCTAAAGAGTGCTGAGAAATTATCTGAAATAATTCCTACTGTTGAATTTAAAATCAGAATCTGTTAAAAAGTTATGATAGATTAATGGATAGGGTATCTCTCCAGGAAGACAATATGCACACTATCTAAATAATGTCCAAGGATGAGAAGTTATCTTTACTGGACAAATTTTATGCCTTGGAATCATATGTGCAGAATAAGGACCAGCAGCTAAATGAATCAATGAGGGCGCTAGAACACTACATGGGACAGGAGATTTAAACTTTACAAAAAGCAGTGGTAAAAAGATTTGAAACAATTGAAATTATCAGAATTGATGAGCAAAGAAAGAAGGTACAAGAACAGAATTTTGCCTCGCCAGTATATGACAGAGTTCAGGATGTCTTACCTGGAGTTTTAGTTTCCTATCCGGTAGTATCCTCTGAGAAGCCATCTGGTACTAAATACCCTAAAGTATTCAAAAATGTAAATGCAAACCTATAGGTATGAGCTATCTAAAGGAAATTAAGCAAGTAATAGTACCTTATGGCTTGTATTTACCATTTGTTAAGGAAATGGTGAAAGCATGGGCTTCAAGGAATAAGGCCATTCCACACAACTGGCTTCAGTTAGTTTAACAAGTCCACAAAGATGGACCACAGCTGCTATGGAAGTGCTACTAGATAGAGGAGGCAAAAAATTTAGAACAACATGGAAAAATAAAAGTATTTGAAACTACTCAAGATCAAATTATTTGAGAGGGATATTCCACATACCAACAGGACCAGGCACTCTATGATGTACACACCTTGTTCCTATTCCACACAGCAAATTTAAATGCTTGGAGCAAGTTTTGAGAACAAGAAAAAAGAATTGAATCATATGACAGAGTTAAACATGGCCAGAGAGAACCATTTAGTGACTTTTTACAAAGATTAACTAAGGCTGTACAGATAGGGGTAACAGACCCAGATGAGTACTAATTGAATCTCTGGCTTTTGAAAAATGCCAACATAGAATGCTAAAAGATACTTGGGCCTTTAAAGGACAGATAAGCACCAATGGATGAATGGATCCTGAATACAATGAATGCTGAGACATTTGAATATAATACTGAGACTTGGGTAGGAGAAGCAATTTCAATGGTATTAGGAGACACCAAAGTTCCAAATGTTTTAATTATGGTAGAATAAGACATCTGAGAAGGGACTGTAGGCAAGGAATTCCTGAAAATAATATCTCCTCTGGGAATGGAAAAAATAGGCAATCTCAATCTTCTGGAATATGTAGGAGACATGGCAAAGGCCGGCATTGGACCAATGAATGTAGATCAACAAAAGACATACAAGACAACCTGATATCATCAGGAACTCCTTGGCCCAGGCCCCCATGTCAAGCATGATCCTGTCATTTCCAGTCACTGTAGAGAACATGTCTCACCAGGAAAATTTAAAAATCAAGTGCCTAATGTAAAAAAAAATACTGTTCTCTATGATGGAAGATGAATCATAAACTCCAGTAGGAAATAGGAAATGTATATTTTGGCAGACTTCTATAAATGATTAAACACCAAAGTTAAGAGTGTGTATAAATAACATTGTCATTGAGAGATTACTGGACACAAGTGCTGATATGACTATCATGACTCCAGAATCTGTGCATGGAATTGCCTCTTAATGAGGCAGATGTTCAATTCCTAGGAATTGGAACCCTATCTCAAGTGAAACAAATCATGAGATGGGTTGAATGCATAGGGCCAGAAGTACAGAAAGGAAGGCTGTGGCCATATGTAGCTAACATTGCTGTGAATTTATGTGGTCATGACTTATTGTAGCAATGGGATACACATATTACCATTCTTGAAGTCCCAATAACTCATGTTTCTGGGAAAGTTATTATAAGGTACTATAAAAACAAAAGTCACCAGCCATTCAGATTGTACTATAGCATAAAGCAACTAGCAAACCTTCAGAGGTACTAATAGCCCTACCTTTAAAATGGTTAACTGAGAAACCAATATGGGTTAAACAATGGCCTTTAACAAAAGCCAACCTGCAGTCTTGAGAACAGCTGGTATAGA
Organism: Bramus lutescens; assembly: GCA_001685075.1. Taxonomy (NCBI): domain Eukaryota; kingdom Metazoa; phylum Chordata; class Mammalia; order Rodentia; family Cricetidae; genus Bramus; species Bramus lutescens. Next base: position 29,906 of record LOEQ01006310.1, on the reverse strand, counting down.
AGCAACTATATGCTCACCATATTGAAGAATCAACCAGCCCTTGGGACTCTCCTGAATTTGTTGTTAAAAAGAAATCTGGAAAATAGAGAATAGTGTCATTTCAAAGAGCTGTCAACAAGGAAATTCAACATATATGTCCTCTATAATTTGGAATTCCTTTCTTTTCTCTATTACCAAAATGATGTCTTCTTATAGTTATTGATTTAAAAGATTGTTTCTTCACTATACCTTTACAAGAAAGGGACAGAAAAAAATTGTCTTCACAGTGCCTACTTATAATAATTCTCAGCCTCCGAGGACATGCCAATGGACCATCCTTCCACAGGGAATGCTCAATAGCACCCCCGCCTCAATACTTTGTAAGTCAGCTATTAGAAATGATAGGTAAAATATTTCATTAATCTATAATTTACCATTATATTGATGACATTTTGCTATCTGATTCAAATGTAGATACTCTATAAAGAATGTTTGGAGAAGTAAAGAAAGCTTTGCCAAAATGGGGATTACAAATTGCTCCTGAAAAAATACAGAGAAGAGATTCTGTTAATTACTCAGGTTATAAAATAGGCTTATAAAAATGAGAACAGAAAGACAAAAATTAGAAGAAACTGATTGCGGACTCTTAATGACTTTCAAAGATTGTTAGGCAACATTCCAGTCTATAACTGGCTGTTGGGATAACATCTGTTTTAATAATTCATTTAAACAAAACCTGAAATGATGACAAAGACTTAAATAGTTCCAGGAAATTAACAGGTGAAGCTGAGAAACAAATAACTGTTGTTGAAGAGAAATTACAGGAGGCACACATGGATAGGGTGGATCAAGTCTTAACTGCATACTAGTCATATTGTCTTTCAGAATTTCTCCTACAGCAATTTTAAAGCAGAGGGAATATATCTTAGAATGGATCTTTTACTACATAAATCAAATAAAAAATTAAAACCATAAGTGGAAAAGTCTCTGAATTAATTATAAAAGGAAAATTGAGACTTTTTAACTAGCAGGAATAGCCCCAGCAGAGATTATCGTCCCTATTTTTTTTTTATTGAGCTACACATTTTTCTCCGCTCCTCTCCCTTCCTATCCCCTCCCCTTAAACTCTATCCCATGGTCCCCATGCTCCCAATTTACTCGGGAGTGAGATTATAGTGCTTTTTACTACTGAGGAAATTAAAAAAAATGTGGGAAGACAATGAACCCTGGCAAAGAGCTTGTGCTAATTTTTTAGGAGTGACTAATAGCAATTGCCCCAAAAGCAATAAATTTAACCTTATAAAGAGAACTATTTAGATTCTTGCCCTGAATTGTACATGCTACACCAATAACTGGAGCCTGTATGTTTTACACTGATGCAAATAAATCAGGAAAGGCAGGTTACAAATCAGAAGATTTAACTAAGGTGGAATAAAGCCATTATAATTCTCTTCAAAAGTCAGAGTTATATGCTATTTTCATGGTACTAAGTAATTTTTAAAGAGGCTCTCAATATACTTACTGATTCACAATATGCAGAAAGAGTTGTCTTGCATATTCAAACATCTGAATTATACAAGATGATACAAAATTGACTTCTTTATTCATTCAGGTTCAAGATATAATCAGGAGTAGGCATTGCCCCATATACTTAACACATATTTGTTCCCATATGGGTTTGCCAGGTTCTCTAGCATAAGGTAATGCAGAAATTGATCGAATATTGATTGGAACTCTGCTGAAGGACTCAGAATTTCATTTAAAACTCATGTTTTGTTTGTAGCAAAAGTTTAAAGAAAGTATTCTATTACATGGCAACATGCTGAGGAGATTATAAAGGCATGTCCTACTTGATCTTTCTATAACCAAATACCATTACCTGCAGAGAGTAACCCAAAGGGCACTCAAAGGAATGAAATCTAGCAGATGGATGTGTTCCACTTTACAGAATTTGGAAAATTAAAATATGTACACAACACCACTTGACACTTATCCAGGTTCCAATGGGCAACTACTTGAGCTCAAAAAAGACTGGTTCAATAATCATGCATTTATTAGAAGTTATGGCCATCACATGTTTACTTGCACAGATAAAGACAGATAATGGTCCCACATATGTCTCTAAGAAAATGAAACAGTTTTTTGCTTATTATAATTGTTGTAAGGAGAGCTGCTTGTTTGTCCCAGCTGCCAAGAGCCAAAATAACCACACAGAAACCGTATTAATTAAATCATTTCTTGGCCTATTAGTTATAATTTCTTATTGGCTAGCTTTTATATCTTAATTTAACCCATTTCCATTAATCTGTGTATCTCCATATGGTTGTGACTTACCAGCAAGGTTTAGTCTCTGTCTCTGGTGGTGCCTTGATAGCTTCTCCCTGTCTCTGCCTTTCTTCTCCCAGCATTGAGTTTAGATTTCCCTACCTAGCTGTGTTCTACCCTAGCAGGCCAAGCCAGTTTCTGTATTAACCAATGGTATCAACAGCACACAGAGAGGACTCCCACATCACCTCCCCTTTTCTGTTTGAATAAAAACAGAAGGTTTTAACTTTACCATAGTAAAATTACATACAACAAGCAGGTATTAAGCAAGAATTACAGTTATAATATTTATACCTACTTTATCTTTTAAAATAACTAAGGAAACCTATAACTATAACTACAAATTCTTCAACTCCATAAAAGACTCTAACAGGATATAATACTACCTAACTAAACTAGCAGTCCATTGTAATCAACTTCCAAAACTGTAGAAATGGCAGGGACATCTCGCTGCCTGGACAGTCACCCAAAGTTCTTCTGTACTGTTGGGGACATCCAATCTTCAGCCCACAGACCCATAGTATCCAGCAGACTTTTCATGAAGCAGGAAATGTCAAAGAAGACAATTCTGCCTGTTTTAGGTGTTTGTCAGTCACTTTCTTCTGTGTCCTGCAGACTCTTTCATGAAGCAGAAACCCCAAAGGATTGTCTCACCTTTAGATAAGTTCAGTAGTCATTTCTCTGTGGGTCCTGCGTGTCCAGTTCATCAAACAGTCCAGGCAAGAACAGTTTATTGCCCAAATGGCTATCAAACTACCTGAGGACCCTCTTTGATGCCCATTTACCTCTTGGAAGTAATTGACACTGCCAGGAGTAGATGTGTCTCACTGTCATGAAAAGTCTTAAGTTCTTAAACATTTTAAATGTTATATTCTGAAGATCTCTGAAAGATTTGAATAATAACTTATCTAACGGAAATATATATGATATAACTATTGCAATGGAAAAATATGTATATATATATACATACACACACACATACACATACAGAACAGTGATGGCAAAAATCACTGAGCAAATTCCATAATCTGATCAGCTAAGACCATGATGTCATCAGAAATGTAAACTGTTGGAAGAATAGAAGCGATTTCTTTGGAAATTTGAATGCCTCCAGATGGATAGTGGATTTAAAACAAAACAAAATTTTTTGCTTTTCATGATGATTACTTATCTTAGTCAGTGGTTTTAAAATACTGGAAGTTGTATTAGAGTCTAAAATTAGCACTTTGAGTTGTTAACTCTCAGACACCATGTAATGGAATATATTTTATTATGTGACAATGTTAAATGACTTTCTGATAATGTTTACTAATTTTTTTTTAGCAAGCTTTGGATAACAGGTCTGCTGTTCTGGTGAAGAAAATCGACACTTCCCCTAGGCAGCACAGTGGAGCTGACCCTGTTGGTGAGGGTGCCGTTCAACAAGCCTTGAGAACACGAGTGTGGGAGAACTGGCCTTACTACCTGTCCATCACGCTGTGGCATGGATGGGGGAGAGATTCCCCCTTGCCCCTTACCACCTGCAGCTGGTGGGAGACCTGACTTGGGGGCATGAGAGTGGGAGAGATGGTCCTGTCCCTCCCTGGCTGTGACACTTGGAAGAGCAGGCCCTGCACCTTGCCAGGGAAGCACAGTAGAGCTGACCCTGGTGGTGTGTGGGGGCGGAGGTGAGCCAGTCCTGAGGGCATGAACACAGAACTAGCCTTGTTCCTCGCTGCCTGTGGCATTGGGTGAGCTGGTTTGGATGAGCCCTGGTGGTGAGAAAGAGGGAGGGCTAGTGGGTTGACCAATCCAGTTACCACTCAGGCCCAGAACCAGGTGTATGAGTTGGCTCACCCCAACATCCACCCAATCTGTGAACTGCTGGGACATACGTAGGGGCTGTTCCTGCAGATACAAAGCTGCAGGATATTCATGACACAGGGCACCAACAGGCTATCCAAGAGGAGTCCCAATGAGGTCTAGTATTGATAATGTATCAGAAACCAGAGGCCTTGAGCCAGACCAAAGACTCTTTGCGATGAACACTTGCAAGTAAAGATACATGGACTAAAAGGTACACTGTGTGACTCACTGGGTCACATTGCTGCTTCCATGATGAGATTTTTTTCCTTTTAAACTCTATTTTATTTTATTTGTGGGGGAGGTTCCAAGGGCAGAGCTCTAATATGAAGGAATGGGGAAATAAATGGGAGAAGGAAGCATGATGTGAAATCCACAAAGAATCAATGAAAAGTTAAGGAAAGAAAAGAAAATTGACACTGCCAATAATAATGAACTTTAATTTTCCTCTTCTGTCCCTCCAGTTGTTAACAGGACACATTTCTCTTTGACAGTCAGATTGTCCTTCCTTTCTCTGGTGAGTTGGGGGTCTGCAGTGAGAACTCTGTGGAGCTGGGACGTTGGCCTGTTGAGCCCATGGCCCTCTGGCTCATCTGTCTGTGCCATTTCCTCCTCCTGAAAAAGCAAGATTCCTGCTCCCAGGTTTGGCAATAATGCACAGGGCAGAGCAGCTTGTGCTAGAGGAGGGGTCAGTTCACATCTGTGTGACAGCAAACCCACAGTCACATGGAGCGAGAGGCTGTCTTCTTCCTGTGACAGCAAACTCAGAATCACCAGCAGCCAGGGTCTGTCTTCTTCTCTCAAAGGAGGGTCCAGTTCACAGCCTCTTGACTTCAAACCCATGGTCACATGGACCAAGGGCCTGTCTTACACCTTCCAGGACTTCTTTTCTCCTTCAGATTGCCCAAGATGAGAATCTTTACTCTAGTTTTGAGAATTACCTTTAGAAGACAGTGTGGTGGTTTGAATTAGAATGGCCCCCATAGGCTCCTGTGTTTGAATGCTTGGTCTCCAGTTGGTGGAACTATTTGGAAAAGATTAGAATGTGTGGCCTTGCTGGAGGAGGTGTTCCTGGGAGTGGGCTTTGAGGTTTCAAAAGCCCATACCATTCCCAGTTCTAATCTCCATCTCCATCTCTGCCTTGGGCTTGAGGATCAGACATAAGATCTCAGCTATTGCTCAAGCATTATGTTTGCCTGTCTGTTGTCGTGTTCCCTGCCATGATGGTGATGGATTCTAACCATGGAGACCTGTGACTACCAAATCAAATACTTTCTTTTATAAATTCACTAGGTCATGGCATTTTGTCAGAGAAATAAACTAGTAACTAAGGAGGACAGGAAGTATTTAAGTCATTTGAATCCGCAAGTAAAACAAGCTGTGTATTTTATCTCTCAGCATGTGTGTGCATGTGCACGCATGTGTATGTGTCTATTTCCTTGAAACAAATGACTCCAGAACTGAGTATCCTAAAACAACATATACTTATAATGATCTCATAGTTCAAGTGCCTCAGACTTGGGGTCTCTTATAAGATGTTATCAAAGTTTGGGGCTCTATTGAAAGATATTCCATGGCTTTGGAAGGACTCAGAAATCCTTTTCCATTTTCAATCATAAGGTTTGAATTCTCAGTGACTGTTGACCAGAAATGTCTGTTTCTTGCCTCTGGGCCTCTTCCACAGAAGCACAGTGTTTCTACCAGAAGCTGGGCTATGAAGGCCTTAAGAGATGGATGAAAAACAGCAGGATGGAAGCCATGGCTCCCCTAGCCAATGTCAGAAGTGACATTCAATCACTTTGCCATGCTTTATTTAAAAGAAGTGAATTAAAAGATCCAGCACAAATCCAAAGAGAAGAGATTGCACAAGGGCCTGAAAACCAGAGACAGAGAAGTGTGTGTGTGTGTGTGTGTGTGTGTGTGATCACATGCATGTGTGCACACACACATGCATGCACTCACACCTTATTTTACTGGAAAGGAACAATGTATCAATTCTTTTATAGACTCTTGCATACTGAGTGGTCTCTGTAGTTTAGAAAAATCACTACCTGCTGTTTTTATACATATTTTTCCATTTCTTGGAAGTTATCTGACTCGTGTAGGCTTTCAAGTTCATTAAAATATAGTTATTCATCACCTTAAAATTTACAGTGTTGTGTCTGTATTATTCTCCGCTTTCAGTATATTTGTACCATTTCTCTCTTCTGGGTATCCCTCTCCCTAACATCTACCTGAGTGAGCTGCTGATCTTATTGATCTTCCTTGGCAGTTTCCTCTCCTCTATCTCGTGAGTTCTGTTTTTCTTTTCTTCCTTTCATGGGGCTTCTTTGTGTTTCCTTAGTTGTTATTCTTCCATAGTCTTGACCTTATTATTTGAGAGATAAAATTACATACAGAGAGAGAGAGAGAGAGAGAGAGAGAGAGAGAGAGTTGTGTTCTTATTTGGCTTTTTATGACTGCAAAGTTGGGCAGCAGTTCAGCTTAAAAATGGAGACATTCAGAATATCCCTCAGTTTTCCCCCTCTGGGCAGGTTATGTTTCTACGTGGATGAAAGACAGTGATGAGGAGAAAGGAAGAGAGCAACAAAGAGGCCAAGTGGATATAGCACACATCTGTCTTAACCGTGGTTGACTGCTGAGACTCGGCCTCACGAACCTGCCACTATCTGTGCTTTCTTCTCTACAGACTAATCTTTAGATAAAAACTGACAGCTTATAATTTATGATATTTTAAAATTTCCTGGCAGACACATTTCAGGCTATTCTATTTCCCACCATTTCTCCTTTAGTGATCCCACATGTTTTGACAGGCAGTGTTTTCATTATTCCCTAATTATAATCATTCTGCTTGGGGGAATATGTGCCCCCAAGATCCATAGGCTAACAAAAAGCCCAGCTCCAGGCATGAGAACTCTCCTTTCTAGTTCTTGATCAGGGGAGCCTGAGAAACTCCCCAAACAGTGTAGGCTATTGCTGCTGCCCTTAGTTGCCTCCTAGAACTTGAAGATAGGTCAAGTTATTGGAGATACCATGAAGTTTTACCTTAGGACTCTGAGGAAAGGAGCTCGTTTCCTCCCTGGTGATGATAGCTTTTATAATAACAGAAGGTGCTACGGGAGGGAAGCACCTGCGATACCTGTGAAGCACAACCCTACCCAACAATACAGCAAGATGTCCCTAAAGGTGGAATTGTGATTGTTACAGCATGGTGGTAAGCAACAGCTCTCTAACGGGGCTTGAACTTAAGGAGAGAAACCACGGCTGTCACATTAAACTACTGAGGCTAGTGAGGTCACAGGTCTCAGGGGAGAGCTACTGCTACCACTTCCTAAGCCACTGTAGGTCCTCACTGTGTTCTACATACTCATCCTTATACCCACAGACTGTGGAGCTCTCTCCCCTCATCAAGGAGGCTTCTTTTCACAGCAGAGGTCATACCCAAATCTACAATCAGTTAAAATGCCAGAACAACTGTCTCTGGGGTGCCAAGCCCCAGTTGGCATATCTATAGCACAACTCTTAAACGCAATGCTCGGGAACATCACAGAAGAGCAGTGGACACATTGTAAGAGAAAGATGACCAGGAAGTCTGCAGCAAGATGGTAACTTCTAGACATGACAAGAAGCTGCACTCATGAAATGTCAGCAATATGGCTGCCTAAGGAAAACCTGAACAATGACTATACCAATTGACGTGCCCACATAGATGAGGGAAATCTCAGGAAGCCCCACCATTAGATGAAGAGCTACAGACAACTAAAAAGTGCAAAGAGAGGGAGAACTATCCTCCTCTAGAGATGAGTACCTAAATGGTTATCCAATCTATGTGCTCATCCTAAAACAATATAACAGACAAGCAACAGTCATCGGACTCAGCCAGTTGCATTTATATATGTATTCCCTTACAGGCATGTATGTAACAATAGTAATTAAAGAATAAAAGGCCATGAATTTGAAAGTGAGTGGAAGACACGTGGGAAGGGTTGGAGGGAAAGAAGAAATGTAATTATATTTTAATCAAATATAAAAATATGAGGAAAACATTGGAAGTAGGAAAAATTAAGCTAATCGAGGACTGCATGTTGATAGAGACAGAACATTCCAGCCATAACAATGGGCATAAAAAGAAACGATGTCTTCTCTACGGCAGTTGACTCAGTCCCTAGTGCTCCTAGGTGGGTGGTAGTCACCCTGAGCAGTGTGCTCTTTCCCCAGCCAATTGTTTTCCCAAGTCCATGCAGGCTGTGTGTCTCTGGTTGCCATGACAGAGCTCCCAGCCTTATTGTGGCATCCACAACATTGACAAGTACTCCAGGTTCCTGTAAGCCTTGTTTCTTTGTCAACCCGTGAAGGGATCGAGGTGACACTGAGATGTACTATTAGTATGCTTAGCTTTTCTGACGCCTTTTCAATAGTTTCCGTGCTTGTTTCAGAAAGTAGACACTGGTCACTTACGTACAACTTCCCTGTAGCTGAAAAGGAGAGAGAAGAGAGGACTTATTATGTGCCTGCTGTCCCTTCATGTTCATCTGTATGGGCTGTTCTAATAACCAGTCAGGTAACCTAAGCCCATCTCTATGCCAGTGTCACCTATGAGTGCTTATTAAATGTGCATATTTGGGGGCTAGGGAGATGGCTCAGCTGGTAAGGGCCTCCTGTACAAGCATGAGGACCCGAGTTGGGATGCTCACATAAGAATCATGGCATAGAGTTGGCACTCCTGACAGAGACAGGAAAATCCGTGGAG
>LOEQ01006310.1:7427-17701 GCA_001685075.1 Bramus lutescens | reverse complement strand
GCCTTAGCCAAAGTTGGTTACTTCAACATTGCAAATGAGACTTTGGGTGATTGCTCAGGCAGCCAGTTGTCTCTGTCATCTACTGAACATTTTGGAAGCTGCTTGATTTCACTTCCTGCCTACTCAAGTAATATTATTTCCCTTCTCAGGCCTTCAAATAGGTTGAAGATTAGACAGTCATAGTTACTGTCCTCTTATGATCTAGCCAAGCCATTTCCAATACAAGACTTAGACTCCTTAGGATAGAATGTTTATTAAAAATTTTAGCATATGTTCCTTGCTTAATATTGTTTATGCTGGCTGTAATTCTAATCTTATACTTCATATCTGTTCCTTGTGTACATAGTTTTATATTGGGTATGGAACTCTCTTATTTAAACAAAAGGGGTTGTTACTGTGGGAGTTCCTTCAGCCAATAGCCTTTGAGATACTGGAGTACTTGGGTGTGGTGTCTTATGCTATAAATGCAGCTGTAAAGCATGTGCTCGCTCTCTCACTTCTGGCTCTCACTTCTGGTTGCTGGATTTGGTTCCTGTCCCCTGTTCATGCAGAGGACTGTGATCTAGGACAGTGAGCTGTGAGTCTCCCCTAAATAAATAATTCTTTATTATACATAATTCTGAACTAGTATGGGATTATTTTGCAACTTCTGTCATCACACTCCTTCCATCAAATCACAGAAATTAGAGGACAGAGCAATTAGAAGGACCCAGTGTCAAGGTATCAGATACTAGGAGCAGCCAATAGAATCCTCCATGGAAATTAAGAAGCCAGCTGTCAGAGTCTCCCCAGATTTACCCAATCAGAATGTTCCAAAATGAAATCAAGAGATTGTTCTCCTAATACAAGCTCTCAGGGTGATTCTGATCAATGCTTTGTATAGCAGAAGCAACCTCAAGTCACTGTGTTATCCTAAATTCTATTTGCATTTAAATTGAGTGGTTTACTCTCCAATCCCAGCTGAGCCCTGTGTCTATTAACACAGCATGTTATGCAAACACTAAGCTGTGTCTCCAAGATTGTCCTACTCAAACAATGTCCTCAGTGTCCTGATCATCAGTTGATAATCTTGTCTGTAGAAAGGCTCAGAGGGCTAGTGCTGTACTCTGGGATAAAGTCTAGGTGTCCAGCTCTGTCCCTGCCTGGGCACAGCAGGGAAGTTACTTTCAGATCTTAGCAGTACAGTTAAGCAGACTTGTTCTTTCAGCCAGCGCCTGTAGAAGTCTACAGCGCCACCTGCTGGAAGAAAATTTTATTTCATAATACTTGCAAACAAAAAAAAAGAAAAAAGACGAAAGAAAGAAAGGAAGGAAGGAAGGAAGGAAGAAAAGCCATCAGCTTTTTGATTTGTTCCAATATACTGTCGATAAGTAGCGAGGCCAGTCTTCTAAGATGAGTTATTCAAAAGGGGAATATGGAATGCAGAGATGAAAATAAAGAAGTAGAAATGAGGAAAAAGATATCGGTGTCTGGTAATCACAATTGTGTCCTGGATGTACTGTTTCTAAAGCCAGAGAATAGTCAGGCTATTGTAAGAACTCCATGAAATAGGAGCACTAATATTATATATAAAAATATATTCTCATTAAACAAAAACAGGAAAGGCAAAATATCAGAGCCTATGGGCTTGGCCCACAAGGAATAAATGCTGTATTATGTACCAACACCTGGCGGGAAATCAATGGAAACAGCTCTCAACTCAGTAATCCTTGCTTAAAATAACTACCAGGAAGTTATTTTTGCCCACAAACAACTCCATCTGCAGGCAAAATGGAAAGGCGACAGGTTTAGGGGGGCAAAGGCACGGCTTCAAGGAGGGAAGAACACAGCTGTTTTCCAGTGGAAGAATCTGAATCTCGAGACAAACTAGAAACCTTACACAAATTATAAACAGAGATCCTAAGAGTTTTAGTCTTCAGATTCCAGGTTCTGAGACCTCAGGCCACTAAAGACCAGCATCAACACAACAGTGAGAATTTTACATTGATGATCCTATGTGCAGGTGTAGACATGGGAGTGTTCACCTTGAACCACCTTCCCAGTCCCTGTCTCCTCCAGTTCACTTTCAGATGAAAAAAAAAAAAACTAAAAAAAAATCCACAAAACTCAAGTACTCTAAGTGGTTACTTGGAGAACTATGAAATCAAAGGACTCACTAACATTTTATGTTTATAATCTCTGTGTTAGCTTCATTTCAAGTTACTTAACTAATTTAATTTATAGATATTCTCATATCACATAGTCCATGCTGGGCTAGAATCCACTCAGGAAACTCAACTCTGTAGTCTATGCTTCCTTACTGGCCTAGAACTCACTTTGTAGCATCCTCCTGTCTCAGCCTCCTTATTGCTAGGGTCACAGCTGTGTGCTGTCTTGTCCAATTCAAATCCATTTCTTAAGTCCAAATTCAAATATTTATTGCTACTAGCATTGAGAACATTAAAAACCCATGCCTTCAGTATATGGAAACCACACTAAGCAAATCACACATTTACTCCCTGAGCAGGGGCATAGAGATGTGTCCTCATGGTTAAGGGTCAGGGATGTCAGAGAAAATCCAGATACTAGTTAACTTTGAATTTCAAGTAAATAATATTTTTAAAAACATGTTTCAACAATGTAGATGCCCCTCAACCAAAGAATGGATAAAGAAAATGTGGTACATTTACAAAATGGAATACTACTCAGCAGTAAAAGACATAAAACAATACCTTGAAATTTGGTTGCAAATGGATAGAACTAGAAAAAAAAAATCATCTCCAGTGAGGTAACCCAGATCCAGAAGGACAAATACGTTTTGTACTTACTCATAACTGGACATTAGACATAAAGCAAAGAATAATGAGCCTATATCCTACAACCCCAGAGAAGCTAGGTAACAAGAACCCAAAGAGAGACAGACATGGATGCCCGGGGGAAGGGGGTAGACAAGATCTCCCGATAAAATTGGGAGCATAGAGGGAGGAGGGAATGGAGGGCAAAAGAGGAGGGGGAGGGGAGAAGGATAGGAAGAGAACCTCATCTTGATAGACAAGGTGGTCGAGATGTGGAAGGACGGAGAGGGAGAGCAGGGAAAGAGATATCTTGATAGTTAGAGCCATTATGGGGCTAGTGCGAAACCTGGCACCAGGAAAATTCCCAGGGATCCACAAGGATGACCCCAGCTAATACCCTAAGCAACAGTGGAGAGGGTACCTGAATTGGCCTACCCCATTAATCAGATTGATGACTACCTTAATTGTCATTATAGAACCTTCATCCAGCAAACTGATGGAAGCAGATGCAGAGATCCATCCACAGCTAAGCACTGGGCTAAGCTTTCAGAGACCAGTCCAAGAGAGGCAAGAGCGATCATATGAGCAAAGGGGTCAAGACCCTGATGGTCTTGACAACTATTAAATTGCTTGGGTTAAATTCGGTATATTAACAAAATACACTGCGATTTCTAAAGCACTTTCTCAGGTCTGTCATTTAATGGGATCCTTGCAACGGCTCTCTGAATAAACTAATGTAGACAGCCACTCTATAAAAAAGCATCCTTTGTGACAGGCTCACCCAAAGCCAAGGGTCTCCAGAGGGCGGAGCTAGATACAGCCACCCTGTCCCATATTCCTGAACCTCAATCCGTTTTGCTCTGGATCCCTTCGTTTCCATGATGGTTCCGCAGTAGTGTAACCTTGATCCTTTTACTGTGATTTTCTTGACTATTGTGTCGTATCTATGCAAAAACTAAGGATTAGATTGGCTGAATTTGCCATGTGCCAGTCCTAGGCCCAGGTGCAGTCGCTCGGTCGTTCATTCATTCGTGCAGTGGTGCATACTGTATCTCCCGACTCTTGCCGCGGTTGAGACCAGCTTGAGCTACGTAATGAGATTCTGCTTAAACATGTTTAAAAGGTGAGTTCTGGCGGAGGAAGGGGTGGCTCAGTTGTTTTTTGTTTTATTTTGATGAACAAACACACATTTAATTTCTCAGGGAGACAGTGCTTCAGAGAAAACTCAGCCTGAGCCAGAGAGCAAGGAAAGGGATGGTTCCTCTAGTACAAGAGGCGACACTGAAACACCGCTGTGAAGGGACCCAAGGATGATGCTCAAAGGCCCCATGATCCTCCTTTCAAAGGAGCAGAAATCTCTCAAATGCAGCTGCATCACCAATTCTCCCTCAGCATGGCTGACAGTTCTTGAACACAGGAAACCAGAGCATATTCTATAACAGGCTTATAACTCTATAACAGCTTAACGAGTTACAGGGGTTCCTTTCTGGGTAGCTCAGTTGGTCTGCGTCTCTTCCAAGCAGGTCTCTGATTTCTTCAGGCTGCTTGTTTTTGCTTCTTTCAGGCCGTCTGATTGACCTCTTGTTTCTTCTGGATATCTTGGCTGGTCTCTACTTCATACGGGCTGTTTGGTCCATCTGAGCCCCATCTGGGCAGCTCAGCTTCACTGAGGGTCTGTCTCAGTTTTTGTCACAAGACACCATTATGAATTCTTATGAGGACTGGAATGTTCATCACATCTCTTGCCTTAGTAATGGATGAGCAATCTTAGGTCTTACAAGAGCTAGGTTATTCAGAAATACACACGGATCCAGGTCTCCTGCTCCCCAAAGCAGTGAATGGTTAACTTTCTCAGAATAAACATAGCACTGAAGGCAACAGGCCCTCCCATGGCTCAGTTTTTAAAAGCACCTTACTGCCCTCTTGGAGGATTTGGGTTCAATTCTCGGCATCCGCATGGCAGCGGTTACCTGTCTGTAACTCCAGTTCCTGGGACTCCAACACCCTTTCTGATCTCTGTGAGCACCAGGCATGCACATGGTACACAAAGATACACGCAGACAAAACGTGTGAAATAAAACACTCAGATAAAAAGATGCCCCACAGTCTCCATCATGAACTATGGGACTAGGAATCTACAGCGCTGTCTATCTACTTCCAGGGTGGTGTGTGCCCATCAGTGGTCTGGGAGCAAGTGAGTCAGGACTGGATGCAGGAAAGTAGGAAAGGGCAGCATTGAAGCATCGTGAGCTTCTTCCTCATTTGGCCCTAGAGTACCAAAGTATCATCCTCTACACTTTCCACAGCATGCCCATAGGAGCAGAGTGCAGCCAAAGAGCCAGCCCCATGCCGATATCAGTTTTGCGGACACTCGATAATACCCTCATCAAGTTCCTCACGTCAAGTACAGTAGGGTAACCTTGAACTCCCGCTGCCTGGGAAGCTGAGGCAGGAGAATTGAATAGTTGAAGCCAGCTTGAGCTACACAATGAGATCCAATTTTAAATAAGTTAAAGAAAACTCCACTATTGAAATAAGAGTCTACCATATTGTCCATCTACTTCTAAGGTGGCATGAGCCAATTAGCGCACGGGGGACTCCAGTTACTGGCCTCTCCCATAGAGCATTCATCTTGTTTCATGAACCTGTAAACCTCTGTCAGTCAACAACTGTGTTTGGGCTGCGAAGTGCTCAGATGCTCTGTGCGTGGACTGTGGCTTGTATGGGGTTTTGGGAAGACAGAAGAACATGGAAGAGAACAGAGAAATGCCTCCTTGCTGTCTACATCTGTGTATTATGTGTGTGTGTGTGTGTGTGTGTGTGTGTGTGTATGACAGTGTCTGAGCCATATAACTCAAAATAGCTGCAGCAACAACAACTGGAGCAATGATATGTTTCTTAACTGCAACTCTGAGTAAAAATACCTTTCTTGAAGTCCTTAATCCCAGCCCTTGGGAGGCAGAGACAGATGCATCTACGAGTTAACAACCAGGCTGATCCACAGAGTGAGTTCCAGCACAGCCAGGACTACACAGAGAAAACTTGTCTCAAAAAAAACCTGGAGATATATATATTCCCCATTGTTAATTTGTTATTTTGCAGACTTAATACATCTAGGAGTTTGCAGGGATGCTAGGTAGCATGCTTTGTTAATCAGTATGACTTTCTGGCAAGAAAGTTGGTGAAATGCACAAAGAATCATAGAAATATTAAAGCCATTTGACCTGTAATTGTAGCTCTGGGAATTTATTCCAAATAAATAATTGAAAGTGTAAGAAAAACTCTGTGCTCATAGTTGCTCACTGCAGTACACACTAAACCGAGAAGCTGGGTGGAAATGATTTAAATGCTAACTAATAGAGAATGTTTATGAAAATCATAGAAGGAATATTATACAGATATTAAAATTACCACCTAGATAATGATGGTAGAATAATGCTAGGGAGTAAAGTACATGAGTTCTATTGTTACAACTATTAAAATGCTTAGAAGCAAATGTTTTTAAATTCTACTTTATGAACTAGGATTTTGGATGATTCCCCTCCCCCCCAACTTCTTGATAGTCTAAAATTCTCAGGTTAGAAAAGAAAAAAAGAAAAAGGTCATAACTGAGCTGGATTTTACTGTTGAACTGGTAGCTCCTTTTCTTAATAATAGACATGGAGCAAAGAAAGATTCTAGGTTCATTTTAGAAATCAATCATTATGTGACAGCAAACATTGCCTCTCAAAACAGCCACTGTCTTGAGCGGGCAGGTCACACTGTCCCATATGTAAAGTCAAGCCATAGGCCTACACTCCAGCCCCTGGGTTGTATCATTGGAGGACAGGATCCTGAGTGTTCATGACATCACAGGACTGGACTGCTTGAGAAGGAATAATGAAGGAGAAGGAATGAGATGAAGACAGCATTTTCAATCATTAATACAGCGTCTCTGATGGGAGGGGGTTAGTCTTTCTAGAAGCTCTCTTGACTCCCTCTGAAACAATATTTTACCTCCATAAAGCAAACACCCATTTTAAAATAATAGGAATCTACCTTATGTCCTACACGGCCAAAGGCCTTCTTGGACAGGGACAATTGGTTTGAAGTCCAACATGGGTCTCTCTTGGGATTAAACAAATATCAGAGGAGATCTGAGGAGAATGAGGATACAGCAGCAGTAATATGATGGGTATTGATGCTAAACTCACCTCAAAAAGAAGAAAATATGGTTTATTCTGAGTCAAATACCAGTGATTATGGTCAGACATGAGTTCAAGTAGCCTCTAACAGCCACTGCACACGTGGATACATAAGATTTTATTAGTTACAGAGCAAAGGTAGTCATGAATGAAAGCATTTGTTGAGTATGCTATTGAGACCCCAGGTCAGAGGGTCACAGCAAAGGGCAGAAGCCACCACTGTCATTTTCAAATATTGCCTGATGTCTTCCTAGGAAGCAGCTGGAAACAGTCCAAAACAATCTGACACTGCCTGTGCAACAGTCCACCTCACTACAATCTCTAAGGATTTTGCTGTTGTTTTGTTTTTCAAGACAGGGTTTCTCTGTGTTTCTCTAGCTGTCTTGGAACTATCTCTTGTAGACCAGGCTGGCCTCGAACTTACAGAGATCTGCCTGCCTCTGCCTCTCAAGTGCTGGAATTAAAGGTGTGTGCCGCCACCACCACCCACAATCACTAAATTTTAACCAGTCATTCAGCCTGGAACAAGTCTTAATGCAGGCGCAGCTTGTTTTCCTGGGAAATAAAACAAGAGAAATCAAGAGATGTCAAGCAAGAAATGAAGCAGATACAGGAGAAGAAATGGTGAGGAGGGATAAGGAGCTGCCAGGCTGGGAGGGACACCAAACTACAGAACAGCCATCTGAAGAAGGCTGGCCGCCTCACAACAGAACAGCAACCTGAAGACATCGGGCTGCCTCTTTAGCAGAACATGAAAGTCCAAACCACAGCACTGTCGAATAGAGTCTGATTTCCCTGCATAATCCTGCTTTCTCTTTGGGGTACAGAAAACCCCATTTTCAATATGTGCACGCACCTGTCTTGTGCATTCTGATTTGTTTGAGAAATTTCAATAAAGTCTCTTTGCATGGCCCAGTCCTCAGGTTGTCATTTCTTTGGAAGACTGTATGAGTGTGGCTGTCTCATGGTCTTCTGATGCTTAACTCTGCAGCTGCCCCACCCACTATGCGACACCAACCTCTGCACAGGCCACTGTGCACAGCTCTATTGTGAGGTAGCTGAATCTGGCTTAGCTCCCAGTGGTTTACAAGATGCTAGGATGGGGACATTGTTGAATTACTGTATGGGATATTGCTGACTTATTGTGTAGAACATGTTGGAGATATGTGGGAATTTCTAAATCAATAATCAGCAGTTATTCATAATCAAATGAATGTGAGCCATTTCCAAGATAACACAAATTAAAATGACGCAGGATGGGATTTCTGCTGTCAACATGCGGAGAATGAGCATCTCCGGGATCGACCAGGGCATTTTCATAAGAACCAACTTTAATTAGCCAGCAGATGCCGTGAACTTCAGGCTGCGTAATCCAAGCCATCCATGTGTAAGTGTTTGCAAGCCTTACCTGACACCATCCTGCTCCCATGGACTGCTCTCTGGTCTCTGCTCCAGCCTTCCCATCCATCTGGTCACCTCCATGAAATGTACTATATTGTAAGGCATGCCTCCATCTACAGAATTCTGCAACCTGCATTCTTCCTCCCCATCCACGTGGCTTACTCCCTCACTTCCTTGAGGTTCCACCCTGCCATGTCATGTCCTGGTGCATAGTGGTGGAGGATGGACTTCCTCTACCCTCCACCCCAATCTCTATTTCTGACTTCCTTCTGAGGGCTACTCTTTGCTTAATTTTTGAATACAGTATAGACTCATTTCTAGCAGGATTTACCAACCCATATTTCTTATTGCTGTGCCCACCTCCACTAGGATATAGGCTCTATGAGGGCAGGATATTGTGTCTGGTTTGCCGCTGTCACATCCCGAAAGCCTAGGGCAATACCTGGCCCGTGACAGAAGTTCTAGTTTGCTTTTCTCTTGCCATGATAAAACATGGAGCAAAATCAACTTTGAGGAGGAAGGATTTACTTGACTTAGTGGCCACTGCTAACCACCAACGGAAGCCAAGGCAGGGATAAAGGGACTCAAAGCAGGAACTGAAGCAGAAACCACGGAGGAGCACTACTTTCATTCTCTTGATTTCCCTGACTGCTCAGTTCCTTTTCTTCTCACATAATAGGATAGGCCCACCCACATCCATTAGCAACCAAGGAAATGCTCCACAGATGTACCCACGGGGGCCAATCTGATGGAGGCAGTTCCTGAATTGAGATCCGACATGTCTTCCCAGGTATGTCTAGGTTTTTGTCAACTCGACCAACACTAATTAGTGCAACAAGCCTTCTCAATGGTTGTCAAGAGATGAACAAATGGTCTCCTGTATTCCCGGCACTGTCCTAGATGTTTTAAGGAAATTATGACAATGAAGAGTGCGTGCTGCTATTTCCTCAGAATTGTAGCATTCAGTCTGGGAGGAGGAAAGCTCAGGAGATTTGGGAAGACGCTGCTGGAGACTGAGGGGTATGAAAGCAGAGAGCAGGGTCGGCTGAGGAGACTCTTCATCAGAGCAGACTCCAAGTTAGGCAGGGAGCTCAGGGACGCAGCTTTGATTTCATTACCACGGTGGGATGGGCTTCTCCGTGCTTTGGCTGCCTTTGAGTTACCCATGTTCCTGTAACTAATCGGGTAGACTCAGCTTCACCAATCTAGACTTGGGTGGAACCGTTTCTCTGGTCTGTCATTGGTGCCCTGTCTGGGGTAAATAAATATTTGGTCATACCTCTCCGGGAACAGTCATACAATAAACAGTAACAGGTCCATGAGGCAGATAGGAGTGAAAAATGTTTGTTCCCAAGTCCATGACTATGTTTCCAAATCCTCATTAGGGTAAGACCAATTAGATGCACTCTAAGGCTTTCTTGGAAAATTGGCCTACATCAAACATTATGGTTTTTGGTCTTGCAAGCTCAGAATTTCTTTGTGAAGTTGCCAATTTATTGATTTACATGACAGAGTAATACTCCATGAAGAAATAAGCCTAGCAGATGCTGAGTGTGTCGTGTGTGTGTGTGTGTGTGTGTGTGTGTAAGCTGACACATCTGGGAAAACAAACCTTGGATATGAGCCTTAGACACCTATATTTGCATCAGCTCTGTCCTACTCAAAGCTCACGCAACACTTAACCAGCTGGAGAAATAAAACTGATTCTTTGTCTTTGCCTATCTTTCCTTTCTCCAGCCTGGTCTTATCTGCTCTTGCCCCATGCCACAGACGGGTCCTCACGGGACCCACGAACCGAGGGAGAACTAGGGCGAAAGACAGGAGAACTCAGGATTCGGCTAATGACAGACAGACTCACACGCAAGAGAGATGTGAAATCTGCTGTACTTTATTGCAGGCAAAGCATAGTAATTTA
>LOEQ01006309.1:63838-76647 GCA_001685075.1 Bramus lutescens | reverse complement strand
ATAAGCCTAGCCTAAATGGGTAAGCTTCAGGGCAGTGAGAGACCCTTTTAAAAGAATATACAAATTGCTGGCTTGGAAGAATACATCTTTGATTCCCTGCATTTGGGAGGTAGAGGCAATGGATCTCTGAGTTTGAGGCCAGCCAGGTCTAAATAGCAATTTTCAGGTCAACCAAAGCTATATACCCCATCTCAAAATAATCAGTCAACCAAATAAACAAAACTCAAAGGTGAATCGTGTTTAAAAGACTTATTGCTTACACATATACATGAGAGAGAGAGAGAGAGAGAGAATAGCCCCAGATAAGATAGCTATGATGAATCTCAATTGATAACTTGATATCATGTAGAACTGTCTGGCCTTTGGGCATGTCTGTGATGGATTATCTTAATGAGGTCAACTGAAGTGAGACAATCTGCCCACTGTGGATGGCATCATTCTCTGGATTAGGATCTTGGATGATATAGAAAGGAGGAAGAAAACTGTGAAGATGCAATCATCACTTTCTTGTGTCTGACTGCAGATGCAATGTACCAAACATTGTAACCTCCTGCTTCCTCGACTGCCCTGCTACTGTGGGATACACTTCAAGCTTGGAGCCAAACCAAAGCCTTCCTCTCTGATTTTACTTTTCTCAGAATAGAAAAATTAGTTAAGAAAGTTGTCTTTTGGAGCAGAAAGCACAGGTAGTGATGAGTTGATATGTGATGGCTACTAGCTGCGTTACCAGAGTACTTACAAAGATCACCTTCCTTAGATGTGACCAGATAGATTTGTTTCTGGAGAAAATGACCCAGGAGCTGAAGGTGAATAAGTTCAAACCATGGAAAGGACGGATATCTCAGGATAGTTAGAAACTATTGCAGCAATCCGGGCAGGCAGCAATGAGGTCCTGGATGGATCTGTTAACTGTTTCCCAAACACAAAAGCAAATCTCTCACAGAATCCTGAGTGAGATGCTCTATGAGTTATTTATAAGAGAGCAGATAACATCTGGAGGAAGGCAGAGTAAAACATAAATATTAGGGCATGCTTCACAATTAGATCTGCTTATCACAAGGACTGCAGACACTTGAAAGTATGCATTGTTCCTTTTACTAAGACCACTTCTTAGCTGCAAGATTACTGCTTAGTTGTAAGACTACAATTAGCTTATTTTCACCTCAGAGCAAGTTCAAATTAGACTACAGACTTTTCATAAATAGATCATAAGTTTAAAACTTTACAGCTACATACAAGGTCAGAGTCGCAGATGTCTAACCAGGTTGCTATACAAAGCAACCCTAAGAAAAGTATAGCAATTCTTCACTTGCCAATCTGCTGACAATAGACCTATGTCTCAGAGTTTGTAACTGGGCACCCCCACAAAAAAGGCACAGACTTATTCCTGCAACCTTGGAACCATGTGTTGCCATGGCAATGGCTCAGGTCTCTATTGCTTACCCTAGGAATGTGCTTTTGACCAATGAGGTAACTCTTGCTATTTTTTTTATTGCTTCAAGGCTCCTGTAAGAAGAAGAGATTTTAGGCAAGAGGAGAAAAAGAAGAGAAGAGGCTAGGAGAAATTGGAAGTAGGACCAGAGAATTAGAATAAAAGCAGAACAATAAAGAAATAGATTTAGAAAAGCACATAGTGAGAGGGTTTGTTCTTTTACCCTTAGATAACCTAAGAAAAAAGTTCTTTTCACTTGCTGATGTGTCTAATCTGAACCCTGATGAGAGTCTCAGAGCTGTATGTTACTAAGATGTATCTTTTTTTATTCTTCTCTTATCCTGACTGTCGATTCCCTTCTTTCCACTCCCCCCAGCCTCCCTCACCTCCCATTTCCCCTAGAGCTACACTTCTTCTATTTCCCTTCACAAAAGAGCAGGCCTCCCGATGATATCAACTGAACATGTCATAACAAGATGGACTGAGACTAAGCACAATCCCTCAAATCAAAGTTGGACAAGGCATCCCAGCAGGAGGAAAAGAGTCTTAAGAGCAGGCAAAAGAGTCAGAGGCCCTCATGTTCAGGTCAGAGGACCATATGAAGGAGTCGTCTCAAAGCACCAGGTATCAAACTTAGGTCATCTGGTTTAGTGGCAAGTGCTATTGCCCACTGAGGCATTTCGCTGGCCATGTGTGTGTATATTTACAAATATATGTGAATTTCCATAGTAGAGTAGTTCTCTGTACTACTAAAACAAATTACCACAAACATAATGGTCCAGCATAGCTTATTACAGTACTGTTGCTAAAATACCACATGAGTTTCTTGGGGCTAAGTTCAATATATCATTAGGGTCACTTATTTCTGAAGACTTCCAAAGATAATCTATTTCTCTGCTTCATCCTAATTTCTAGAAATTTCAATCATTCCTTGCTTGACGTGTCCTTTTGCCTCCATCTTCAAAGCTGGCATTATCCACTGATTTCTCCAACCTGGTTCCTTATTCTATTTTCCAGGATACAAACCCAGACAATTCAGAATAGAATCATATTGTAATTCCAGATGATTAGCAACCCTCATTAGCAAACAAATTCCTTAACATATCAACAAACTCCAGGAAATAAGTTGTAGAAACCATGGGGTGGACATTGTTCTGCTTAACACGTTTGTTGTGTTTTCATGTATTACACATATACCAAAAGAAATGGTTGTGAACATATATCTACATCTTCATTAAGGGAGGTGTATAGCTAGACTCTCATCAATTTCTATAACACAAAAGTTAAGACTTTTTTCACTAGAATTTTGTCTGAAGGAGAGAACAGTGTCTACAAAAACAACTTGTCACCTGTTCTCTTTAGTTCAAAAGACTACAAAGTCATCTTATTCTTCCTTTAGTCTTTAAGAAGTTTTGAGCCAAATTTCCTATTACAAATCCCAGATAATCAGTTTATCTATGCATCACCTTTTAGTTAAATAGAACTGAATTCAAATAGCTGTCCATAATTGTGTTATATTACATTTATTTTTTTATCGAACAAGAGTCTAAATGGTTTTTTGGAAATAGTAGGTAAATTACACATTTTCTTTTTTCTTTTTTATTTTTTAAATATTATTATTAAAAATTTCTATCTCCTCCCTTCCTCCCATTTCCCTCCCCCTCCCCCGTCTCCTCTCCCCCTCCATTTCCAGTCCAAAGAGCACCTGGCAGGGGAGATACCATGATCACACAGGTGGTTTTGCCAGGGTGAGGTTCACCCAATGCACATTTTAAATAAGAATCTGAAGGAAATTTCAGAAAGGCAAAGTGATAATTACATGTTCTTCATTTCCAGGTGGGCCACAACATTAAAAATCGAATCATGGAAAGTTGCAAACATTCAGTAATAAGACTCCACGTCACTGAGAGGAGAATAATATCCACAGTAGCTTTCCATTTTCCACATTTCTGAGCTCTGAGCCATTCCAAGAAAAACAGAACGTGATAATTCCAGTCATATAGAATATCCCAAAGAGAGAAGAACAAAATCCTTCCAGGAAGAAATTGAGCCTGAGTGGTTGGATGTTCTCCCTACACGGAAAGCTTTGAGTTGCCCCAGCCCTACCACTCCCCTGACATTTATCCTTGCTTAATACCTCAGCTCTTTCACAGCCTAAACCACAGCCCATATCCATTCCTGTCAACAGTAGAGGCCCTCAACTTACTCGCTCCACCTAAGACAGCATTTCTTGGGTTACATGAAGAGTGGGTGTGCAGGCTCTCCAGGCCCTTGCTTCATACAAGGGATCTGTTCTTCCACACAGAGCTGCAGTAGAGTCAGAAAACAGCAGATGCTGCATGCTTGCTGGCTCACCTCACAAATGCCCCACAGTGTGTGGCACAGCAGGAAGGCAAACCCTCACCATGTGCTGGCTCCTCAATAGTGATTTTTCTGTCCTTTAGAACTATGAGCTAAATAAGTGGTTCCCTACATGAAAAGCCCCATACATGACTAAACCACATGTTCAAAGAAAAGCTCTGATCTTTTGTATTGTCTTACCCAAGAGACCAGACAGTTCACAGAAAACATTTCCCTTCAAACTTAAAAGAAATAACTAAGCTCAAAACCTGGTACTTAGATTTACCAGAATGTGACACCTAAGTAGCATCCTCTCTTAAATAGAAGTAGTAACTATGACTAATTTGTAGGTTTATGATGAGAACAAAATATTAGCTATGCATAAACTGTTTAATGCTCTCTCTGATACAGTAAGCTCTTCATAAATATCAGCTGCAGTCATTGATAAAGACTAATTGGATTCCACCCATCATGGCACAACATATTGGACATCAGATAGCCATGGCTAGTTCAGCCTGCTTTCTTATACAACACAGGACCACTAACCCATTGATGGCACTACCCACAATGCGCTGAGCCCTTGCACATCAGTCATGAATAAAGAAAGTCCTCCACAGGCCAATCTGCTGGAAACATTTTTTCAACTGAAGGTCCCTGCTTCCAAATGACTAAAGCATGCATGACGATGACAAAACACTACCCAGGACACCTTGAGTAAGTAATTTCATTCCTGTCTCATTATTCATTAATAAAATGATAATAACTTAAGTGTTTTGTAAAGAAATGAATTAAAACACAGCCTAAAATACAACTGGCATGAATTAAATATAAACTGTATTATTTTCTCTGCTTCTCCTATTTGAATTCACAACCCTCATAATGATACTGAAGGCCTTGATCACATCAACTCAAGTCAAATTTGCTATCCTCCAATTAACCTCTACCACAAGCTATTTTCCAAAAGAGACTCTGCATGTCTTCAGTATTGTCGCCCCAGAGAGTTATCCATTGAGGTCCCACCCACACAGTGTCAGCCCACTCAGAATTTTTTGGATAGCTTTGGAACAAATGTGGTTCTTCCATCGCTGAGCCTCACAGCATCTTACCAGTGCTGTCATGGTTGCATTTCTCCTGGCCTTATCCTCATTCCAACTTTTTTGAACTTCCTTTGGAACAGCCACACAACAACATAGTCTTAAATAATGTAAGCATTCAGGAAAATATCCATTAAAATGAAACTTTAGCATTAATGTACATGGTTATAAGTTATTATGCCTGGTAATATTTCATGTACATGAAACCTCGGGTAGCTTCAAGTAGTTTTTGTCAAGTATTAATTCTTTCCAATCTCTGTTTTATATTCAACTTACAAATCTGAAGACAAATACATAAAGAAAAGGTAAAATCAGTTCACTACTTATAGCTGATGCTGTAGCATTAGTTCAAATGGAACTGAATACAGAGATGCTTGGCTATTCTGGAATGTAGCTATCATCTGATCTCACACATACTATAATAACAGTCTCAGACTTCCTGAATAAGCCAAATCTGTGAACACAACATTTAGAAGATACATACATGTTCTAGCTATTAAAAATAGAAATGTGGTGTGGGAGGTCCTTCTGTTTATGTGTTGCTCTTACTGGTTAATGAATAAAGAAACTGCCTTTGCCTGTTGATAGGGCAGAACTTAGGTAGGTGGAGAAAACTGAATAGAATGCTGGGAGGAAGAAGGCAGAGTCAGGGAGACACCATGGATCCATAGCCAGAGTCAGACATGCTGAAACTTGGCTGGTAAGCCACTGCCATGTGGTAATACACAGATTAATATATGGGTTAAATTTTTCCTGAAAGTTGACTTGAGAAAAAAAAAGAAATGGGTTAAATTAAGATGTAGAAGTTAGCCAATAAAAAGTTAGAGTTAATGGGCCAAGCAGTGATTTAATTAATACAGTTTCTGTGTGGTTATTTCTGTTCTGGGCAGCCAGGATGAACACGCTGTCTTCCCGCAACAGAAATGTCTTCAATAAGGTCACTTAATCAAATTAGTGGTGTTTCAAAGGAACAGATAATAATATATATGCATCCAAATAAAATCACACAAATACAGAATGATTTTGCAAGGAGTAATGCAAACAAAATAAGGCAAATGAATGGGTATAATGGATTATATGCCCTATGGTTCTTCAGGCTAGATTCTTTTCTCCCATATACTTTAGTGTGTACTCAACTCCCATCTAAGTATCTGAGAAAAACAGTGTCCACAAATCCCACTAGGAAAATCAAATATAGTACAAGTTTTACTAGAAAAGTTACAAAATATTTATTAAAATTGTTTTCACTAAATTATGTAAGTTCAAGTGAATTACTTCTTCCCTTTTGCCCACATTATTTAATTCAATATATAAACTCCAATTCTCAGTTAATCTTCGTTAGATCATCTCCATAAACCATACATGTAAGAAAAAGTTATGTATCTTAAATTAATTAGGTGAAATTTTAAGAACTATGAAAATGTCTAAGGAAACTTTTATTATTTATATTAATTATGGAATTCCACTTAAGCCTAGAAAATGTTTCTAAAGAGAATTTAATGTATTTTCATAAAATCAAAAGAACAAAAACATACTTTGGCATAAATAAAGGGGCATTTTGCAATGGTCACAGGCCTTTCAAAACCATAGATTCTTAGACTGAGAAAGTAGCTTGATGGTATAGGACTTGCCACCTATCAGGTATGAAGTCCTGAATTTAATCATCAGCATACACCACACACACACACACACACACACACACACACCTCCATGGAATCCTAACTACTTCTCACAAAGAAGGAAACTCAAATTAGTTCATTATTCTATGGCCATACTTACAATATTAAAGGATCATTGAGCTTCAGTCACATAATGAATAATCATTTGCCAGGTATTGTGAACACAAAAATGACATGGTTAGGTTTTTTAAATATTCAGAATCTGTTCCTCCAAAGTATAAAGTAGAAATTGAAATTAGTTCCTTCTGTCATTTAAGAAAAGGATGAATACTGGTAAAATGTCTGTTATGACAGCCAAGTTCAAGCTAAGGAATCATGTCTATCATTTTAAACTAAGGTTAGACAGATTAATAGACAATGCCTTTCAGAACAGATTTTCTTAAAGCTGCTCACAGTAATCCTCTTATCCACATGTAGTACACCCCCAAGTAGTAGAAATCTGGTGTGGGAAGTCCTTCTGTATATATGTTGCTTTTATTGGTTAATAAATAAGCTGCTTTCGGACAATGGCTTAACAGAATTTATCCAGGCTGGAAGAGGTATATAGAGAGAGTGTAGGCAGAGTCATGGAGGAGCCATGCAGCTGCCAGAGACACATATACCAGAACCTTGTCTGTAAGCCACAGCCATGAGGCCATACACAGATGAATAGAAAAAGGATAGTTTAGGATGTAAGAGCTAGCCAATAAGAAGCTAGAGCTAATAGACCAAGCAGTGATTTAAATAATATAGTTTATGTGTGATTATTTCGGGAGTCTGGGTGGCCGGGAAACAAACAAGCAGCTTCCAATTACAGACATCTCTATTTACAACTTTAAGGACAGACACATAGGTCAGGGAAAGCAGTCTGAGTAATATAAGATATTAACGTGAAATCCTTGAATTCCTTTTTGTGGTGTGTTTTAATTTAAGGTCAGATAAAGATCAGAACACCTGAGATCAACAATACTTATGACAAGGCTCATCTTTGAATTCATAACACCATATATATGGCAGTCACCTGATGACTGAGACACAGTTTTATTGCCCATTTTTAGCTTTCCTAAAAATATCATTTGGATAAGTCTGAAATCTCATTTTCAAAGCAACAAAGAAACAAATGCAAAATCACACTGTACAAGTATGAATTCCAACTTAGAGTGCTGCTTGCTATATAGAGGCATTGTCGTGGCATTGTTGTGCTGTATCTAAGCAGCAGAAGAAGAAAGTTGCATTTTTAAACCACTTTGATATAGGTGATGACCAAAACAAGATTGCTCTCCACTTCCTTTTTGGAGTTCTCCTCTAATGGAAATGCTAAAGAGACAGAAGTAAGGGCTAAGGTATAGCTGAGTGAGGTCCTAATGAGAAAGACAGAGACAAAGAGAAAGAAAGAGAACATAAGGGGTTCAGGGTCATACATATTCTGCATAAACTGGGTCTAAATGGATAGAAATATTTGCCCAAATAACCAACCAATTCAACAGAATGGCTAAGTCCATTCATTCAAAAGTAGAAATGTACAAATTTTAATATAAAAAACTATAAAATTCAGATTACTCATAAGTGAGTTATGAATAGAGATTCAATAGAAATATTTTGAAGGACATATCATCAGTTTTGTCTCCTTCACTCTAAAGGTCTTTCTAGAGCTAAATGTTGGCTGTTTCACTAGATATTTAGAACTGATTAAGAATATTTCTGTCCTTTTTGTGTATGTGTGTGATCCCTAAGTGCTAGATTTCTGGACTTTGAATTGCTGAATGATGTCACATTTCTGAACAATCATGCTAATGAGCTGTTTTTTGACTTTTAATGTCCCATGTGTTATATACAATCTGACTTATTTGTAGATCTTGATATCATAAAAACACCATGGATCCAAGCTTTCCATTTTGAAATCAACATTTAGTTCATATGATACGGTAATATATGAGTGAAAAATGGGAAAAGTCCAAGAAAGAAAATGCACTCAAAATTACAGAAACTATTATCAATGGAAAAATTTAATACTCTATTATTAAGGATTTTAGCTAAAATACTCTACCTAGCAATTTCACAAACATACATGGCTTTGGTATTTTTATGTGTTTGATACACATGAAAATAGACAGCACAGACAAGTAATTAATGGCTAGAACAAGAAGTTACAGATACAATAACCAACATGTACCGTAGAACAAATTGCTTAAGTTCTTCATACTCAGTTTTCTTACTTGCTAAATAACAGAATAAAGCTACACATCTTGATAGCAAGATTCAGTAAGATAGAACACATGAGAAACCATGCACAATCAGACCTGGTGGTGAAGGCACTCAAGAGTCAGAAGCAGTGGATCATGAGTTTGATTATAGCCCAAGCTATAAGAACCCGCCTCTAAAACCAAACCGAATCAAACAAAAAAAATGTATAGCAAATTTCCTTATGAAACTATTTACCAATAAAGAAGTTGAAAGTCAGGATTTATACAAAACAATTGTACTGTTAAACGAAAATTTTAGAACAAGTTGCCAAGGTTAGAAAAAAATCTAACCCATCAATATAAATATTTCAGACTGTGCCTAAGAACTATGCATATATCCAGAAGCCAGAGTAAGGCAACGTCAGTCAGGAAATAAATCTTAGGACAGGAACTGCAGCTCAGAGACAGCCTGTGCAAGTCTAGCCCACGAAAGGCTCTGAGTTTGACCCTCCGCACCAGGAAAAATGAATAAATCCCACTCCAAGAGCAGAAGCATAAAAGTATACAGATTTAATACAATCTCTGACAAAATCCCAATGACATTCTTTGCAGAACTAGAAATCAGCTCTCAAATTTAGATGAAAACATAAGACCTCAAATAGACAAAGAAATCCTTACCAGAAGGAGCAATGCTGGAGTGATCAGAACACTCAATCTCAGATTCTATTACAGGGCTTTAGTAACATAAGCAGCATGCTACTGGCACAAAAGTAGACATGTAGAAAAAATGGAATAGAACAGAGGACCCAGAAAAAACACATCACTGTTTACACTATCACTAAATACAGTGACAACCACATCACTATTCACAAAGCCATCAAAAATATACACCACAGAAAACGTCTTTGACAAATGAAGCTGGGAAAATGGAGTTCCTACGTGAAGAAGAATAAAACTATACCCTCATCTCACTCTGCACAAATATCAGTTTGAAATGGATCAGAAACCTGAATGCACGACATAACATTTTATACTGCAGGCAAAAAGCATAGGAAGACACTTCAAGATACAGGAACAGGCCAGAGCGTTCTGACATGGACTCCAATCACACAGGGGGGCAGCCTATAGAAAGGGAAAAGTGAAAGTCTGTGGCTGCACACTAGGCAGGAGTCTGATACTCAGGACACTTAAAGAGGGGCAGAAACTAAACATCAAAAATCAGATCTACAGATCAATAAATAGGCTGGTGAACAGAATGGATATTTCTCAAAAGAAGACATACAAATAAATGGCTTACAGATATACAAAAAACTATTCCACATCTCTAGCCACAGAGGAAATGCAAATGAAAACATTATTGGGATTGTATCTCCCTTAAATCACAATGGCTATGATCAGGAAAACAAATGAGAAGAAACACTGGCGAGGAAAAGATTAACCACTACTCTGAGGGTGTGAACTTACAAATCCAGTGTGGAAAGCAATATGGAGAGTCCTCAGAATACTGAAAGTAGAACCACCGCATGACCCAGTTACAGCACTCTTGAGTACATACCTGAAGAGTTCACATGCCACAAACATACCTGCACATCCATGTTTATTGCACCATTTTTCACAATGGCCAGAAAACAAAATAAACCTAGATACCCATCAACAGATGGATGGGTAAAATGTTTTATGTTCATAATAATATAATATATTGGAATTATGTAACCATACCAAAAATCAAGTCAGGATATTTTGCAAGAAAATAGATTCAAACGGAATTGTTGTGAAGTGAAATAATCCAGAGTCAAAAAAGGTCAATAGCACATTTTCTCCTACTTGAAATTGAGAGAGAGAGAGAGAGAGAGAGAGAGAGAGAGAGAGTTGCAGAACTAGAAATGGAATGAAGAGAAGAATGGAGGGGAATTTAAAGGAGCTGGGAAATCAATGTGGCAATTGAACACTAGCGACAAGAAGGCAGAAGCTGGGATTTACTGAGAGAAGAAAGAAAAGTCACTGAAAACGGGGAGGAGGCAAGTGGGAACGCAGAACAAATCAGGACCATGTACAATGGCATGCATGCATGAAAATGACATGATGAGGCCAGGTGGTGGTGGTGTGTGCCTTTAATCTCAGCCCTCCGGAGGCCGAGGCAGGCAGATCTCTGTGAGCTAAAGGCCAGCCTGGACTACAGAGCTAGTTCAAGTACAGCTAAGGCTGTTACACGAAGAAACTGTTTCTTGACAAACAACAACAACAACAAAAAAAATTGTGTCATGATACCCATAGCTTTGTATGCTTACATAAATTATTGCATGAGTAAACAATAAAAGAATTTTAATTCACCTCACAGTGATAGCAGGGAGCTGTTGCATACAGTTGGGAGAAATGTGAGTTAGCATAGCCATTATGAAGCACAGTATGGAGTCCACACCCCCATTTGAATGCCTCCTCCTTACCCATGTTCAAAGTAGCACTATTCACCATCGCTATAGGCTTTCTGAATAAACATAATGTGGCAGATATACACAATTGAATATCATTTAACCATAAATAAGAATGAAATAATATCATCTGAAGCAAAACTGACAGGATTGGAAGACCTTGACCAAGTGAAATAAGCCAGATTCACAAAGGACCAGCAAGCACCACATGTTCTCTGCTACGAAGTTTCTAAAAACATAAAGCACGGTGTTGGCCTGAAGCAAAGCAGGGATTAATAGCGGTGAGAAGGATGAGACACTAGGGTACGATTTGGGCATGCTATGTACCTGCATGAAGACAGCCCTGGACTCCAGCAGAACCCATTATTAGTGTAGCTAACATAGGCTGATGCAAAGAAAAACCCAAGCTAACAGAAAGTCTTTCAAATATGAATTCCAGAGGCTTTAGTCATAACTAGACGAAGCCTTGATGCACTTTGTTCCATTCCTGGTCTCACCTCTTGATCTTTTGTTTTCTTTTCCCTGGACTTCCAGTGAGGAATCCTTCTGGGTCTTCTCCCACATCTCTGATGATTTTTCTCTTCTGAAGTGTAGATTTTTATGACCCAAGATTTTGCCCTGAATACTTCCACTCCTTTCTCAACAGCCTCATTCCTCTGAACAATTTATTCATTCCCCTGTCTTCAGTCAACACTTCTATGACCTCCACATCTGAAATCCAAGCCAAGTTCTCTCTTAGGCATTTGTCTTCTGTGGCCAGCAGCATCCTGAAGCTTTCCACCAGTCCCATCTCCCTTCCACACTCCATCTTTGTTCACTTCCTCGGGGCTTCTAGACAACTCCATCCCATCTCCCCAAGACTCAAGGTTTATGCTTTTGCCGTTTCTCATTCTTTTATCTCACCTACCACCTCCAAACTGTAGCTAAGTCCTACAGATTCTAAGCATTCTGCAACGTCTTTCTAAGTAATTCATCTGCTAGCATTTCCTCCTTCGTGTTCAGACCTAGAACCTGTGATAGTGAGAACACCTCCCACACATCTCCCTGCCCTCTACGCTCCATTCCTAATCTAAGCCATAGATTCACTCTCTTCCCAGTTTTGATTACCACACTTACCTACATAAAAAGCATTCAATAGCTTTTTACTATGTTCCATGATCTCCTTTCCCTAACTTACTTACCCTCCATAGTATTAAATCTCACTGAACTTTCTCAGTGATTGTTCTAATCTGTCCCTCTTGAATAACTTGCTCATTCCAGTAGACAATCTGAGGTGTGTGTGTGTGTGTGTGTGTGTGTGTGTACATGCATGAGCATTTACAAGAAGAGACAAGAGGTCATCCTCAGATGTTCCTCAGTACAGCCATCCACCTTGCCTTCTGAGAATAGATGTCTCATTGAGACCTGGGGCTTTTCACTAAGCTATACTGGCTAGTCAGTAAGTCCCAGGGATCTGCCTGTCTGCCTGAACAGCACTGGAATAACATCTATGTGTCACTATGCCTGGTATTTAATGTGGGTACTGGGATCCTCACATTTGCATAGCAAGAACTCATCCAAATGAGCCATCTTCCCAGTGCCCACATTCTTTCACGTTCTGAGATTCCTACGACACACAATCTTCTTGAATTCCCTCCCTCATCTCTAATGAGAGCCTCACTTGCCCACAGGTA
>LOEQ01006309.1:53057-63100 GCA_001685075.1 Bramus lutescens | reverse complement strand
AGAGAGGCAGAAGCAAAGCTGCCTCTCTGAGAGGAAGACCGAAAAGAGAGCAAGCTCAGGCAGGAAGCTGAAGATCAGCCTGCCTCAGCGGATGGGGGAGGGAGTGGGCACGGATTGTCTCTTAAAGAGACAGAACAACCATTACACAGTCTACAATCTATTTTAATTGTAAAAATACTTAGGAAATAGCCTGTTTGATTTTTTTGATTATGCATAGATGTAATACCACTTCAGGATACTATTCACCTAGATGAGACTACAGCCTGATTAGAACATATTGTATGGCCTTGCATAGTCTAATCAGGATTCTTTTAATGTAAACAGAGATAAGCTGTCTCAAAAAGAGTCAACAATGCTAGTATACATAAGCATGAACTTGTTAGCATCTCTTTGGAAAAATCTCCCCAGCATAGCATTCCATCCTAAATGTATTTAATTGGTAGCATGGAAAACATTGACAACCTCTCTGGAGCTTGTTGACATAAGTTCTCAGAAGTGCTGTTTGGTTTTAAGATCTTTAATTATAGTTGTGGACTGATGTGTTGAATCATTTTCAGTTCTGCTTAGCCCCCAGCTTTCAAAGCTTTCATTTCAGTGCTAAAATGTAGCCAGCCTGCAACATAGTGAACAGAGGAGACTGTACTCTGTCCTTCCAGCTGCCTTTGGAGAATCAGAGTCTGAAGCCATAGGACTCCCAAGTGGGGGAAGTTAAGATGAAGGCCTGCCCACGTACATACCTCCCCGGGCCTGAAAATCTGAACTCCCAGTCCCCCCTTTTTGATAAATTACCTTACAAATTAGTCCAATCATCTCACCATTTTACTTGTAGGTTTTATTTCTTTCCTGGAACTTCCCGAGATTAAAAATAAATTTTAGTTTCTTCCAACATAGTTTCCAAGTTTGCAGCTCTTCTTTCCTTCACATCTGAGTCTGCACCAAGCCAAATGCAGGATACTCCCTGCCCAGTGATGTCCCCGCTCATCCATCACGCCTTGCTGATGCGATCCAGTGCTATAAGTTTTCTTCAGGGAGCATGGGTGGCCAGCAGACGTGAGCCCATGAGTGAATGGAAGAACTGTGTAAGAGTGTGTCTTGGGGAAGGAACATGCACAGACCTGGCTGCCAGATCTCCTGATGTTGATGGTGTATATAGATAGTTTTAGTCGCTTCAAAAGGAATAACTCAATTTCTGCTTTCATCCTTCCATGACATTTATTTAATGGGATTTTTTTTTCTGTTTTCTGCACGCAAGTTTAATTTGCATGTGCTTTTTAAGACCATATAAACTCTCCTCAAAAATATCTGACAGCCATTAGGGATGTGGATACTGAAATGAAAAGTGACCTCCAAATTTGACTAATTTTTCTTCCAATGTATTCACTCTTTATTCCTTAGCAACAAAACTTAGAGCCAAAATGACTTTCTAATTGATTCACCTGTAGAATTTCTTTAACTTTTCTAGTAAAAACTTGATCCTGCTATGAATCTTCTTATAATTCAGACAAATTGATGTCTCTATGTTACTTGTTCATTATTTTCATTTCCAAGTTGACATTTTGATAACATGAAATAAAACGCTGTTTGGGGAGGACTTTTTCTAAGGTTTTTCCTGCACATTTGGTTAAGTACTAACTTCGTTACTGTTTTCAGTTTGCTTCTAACAGACTGTGAGCTGTGCCGCAAAAGCCTCTGAGAGAGGATGTCCCTTCCAACAGGCACGAAAACACAGCCGGATGCTCTCTTGGGGCACTCAAAAGGTCATCTGAGACATCCATGAAGAGCCTCTAGTACTTCTGCAGATTTTGACACAGGGAAGGAACCTCAAACTTGATCAGAAGGGCTTGGGGCCTTTGTTTTATTTCTCCAAGCAGTGCCTGCCAATATGCAGAACTCTTGGAAGGGAATCTGTCCATTCACACTGGCAACCAAGAAATTTCTAGAACAGAAAGGACTATGATGCCCTTCTCAGCCTTCTCAAGGAAGTCAAGGCAGGCTAGATGGCTGGAAGGGACTGGGGGGATTCTAGTCAGCCTGAGCATGATAAACATGGCTGTGGTGGGCCTTGCCCTTTTCCCTTTGCCTCACTAAAAACTGATAGATTACATTCCTAAAACTAGCCACCACTTCCTCCTCCTGAGGTTAACTACCTAGGACAGCTATCAAAGTATTGAAGTCTAGCAATCAAAAGTCCCCTTCAGCTCACTTAATTAAACATCTCATCCTAATATGGGGTTTCCCCTTTTACCTTTAAAAACTGTCATTTGCCTATGGGCCACATCTGTCTCCTCTATCCAGAAGCAATCCTTTGTCATTATCATGCCCCCTCCCCAGGACTAATACCTCTTCCTCTTCTCCCTTGTTCCCTCCCCCCTCCTCCCTCTATCCCCTGTGTTGGTCTCTTACTCCCTGTTCTTTGTCCCTCGGGGGCAAAGTAATCTCCTTTGTCCTGAGAACTTTGTCTTGGGTGTCCTGAGCTGATAATGGTCCCTAAATAAACGGTAATGAACAAAAGTCTTGACATAGAATTAAAGACAGAACATAAAGGAAGAGCAAGAAAGGGCCTGGCTGGATCAAGGTGTCATCTACCCTTCTGAGCCTAAGAAAGCCGCTTCCATGCAAATGTGTCTAGTGGCTTTTCACTCCAAAGAGTCATATTGGGATTGAGGCCCTGTGGTTCTCTGAAGCTCACCCTTGCATTTGTAACAAGTTGTAACAAGGCCATACCTCCCTCAAGCTTCCTGCTGTCGAGGATTTGCTTTTTTTTATTTTTTCATTGACTTTGGCTTCAGAACACCGAGGGAACAAAAAACGTTCCTCAGACCACCCTGCAGTTTGGGAGTACAGCAAACCTGTGTCTGTCTCTCTTGCTTGAGGTTAGACTGTCAGAGCATTCTGACTCTGCTCTCTTCCTTCTCCCTATGTAGGCATTCCTCCTAATAGGATCCTTCATATTTAATTATATCTTGGCATTTGCGAACATACAAAATGCTCTTGTAAAAGGCATGATGGTGACTGGCTAGAGGGTGGCTGACTTTGCTCTCTGGCATGAACAGAGAATTAAACATCCAGAAAAGACTGAAGACCAAGCCTCAGAGACAAGGAGAGTAACCGCTTTATACACTCAGAATGAGAGAGGCCTGAGCCTGGAAGTCCGTTAAAGGGTAGCTAGCTTAGGTATTTTATAGGGATCCTGGGTCCTCCCCTCCCCACCTTGGTCTTGCATAGATGTTCACCTCCATGCCTTCCTTCCATTTCTCTTCTCAGTGTTCTCTGGGACCAGGAAGCAGCCAACACAGGAAACCCACTTTTTGCTTTCCTAATTTACCAATGTTCCTCTCACTGTCCTTCACTTTGAACCTGTCTTTGTGACCCCAAAACTTATTTCTAATCACGGTAGCACAGAATGTTTACAGAGATGAAACACTGGAGATTGCCTCCTCAGGCTTAGAATTTCTGTGAACTTGGACTATGCTCCCACTCTTCAGTAGATTGGATCTGGATAAGGGAGTCCAACCCCTGGATTTAGAAAGCTTGAGCCCAAGAAATGTCTTCCATTCTTTTGGTCACGTTTCCTTCAGGAGACAGGTTGGCTGCTCCTAATTAGCCTGACTCACAAGCCCACATCTATTCATCCTAACGCTTCATCTTTGCTCACCTGTTAGCGATGAGTAGCAAAGCCTGTTGTCTCCTAGGCAACCTTGCACTATAGAAATGCCTCACCTCAGAAATGGAAAGAACTCTGACATTGAAGACACCTGTCAGTTTAGGAGTCATTGTTTTTAAAACCAGGTGTATGGTATTCTAGAAAATGGGAGATGTAGTAGAAGACTGCTTGTTCATTTCCCGCTGCTCAGGCCCAAATAACCACGTAGAAACTATATTAATTACAACACTGTTTGGCCTATTAGCTCAGGATTCTTATTAACTAACTCTTACATCTTAAATTAACTCATTTCTATTAATCTGTATGTCGCCACGAGGCTGTAGCTTACCGGTAAGTTTCTGTTCTGGCATGTCTTTCTCCCTCAGCAGCTACATAGCGTCTTTCTGACTCTGCCTACTTTATATAGCTCTGTTCAGATTTCCCACCTGGCTTTGCTCTGCTAAGTCGTTGGCCCAAACAGTTTTATTCATCAACCAATAAAAGCAACACAAATACAGAAAAACATCCCACATCAGGAACTGATGTTGGGGAGCTCCACCTAGCCCTACTCCTCCCATTCCAGACGCAGCCCCTGAGAAAGCCCACCATTGGCAGCTGGCTTCTGCCCTGGAACTGCTCCAAACTGCTTACAGGCTGTTTAAGACCCAACCCGTAGATCTGCCACGTGCTCTCCTGCTCTCCCTCCAGCATTCCGAGAGTCACCCTGGGGTTGCTTCACTCTGCTCTGTTTACTAAATCTGGATTTATTAATTAGGTTTGATTTGACTTATTACACCAATGGAGGCACTCAGTAATTGGGCAGGCAATCCTTATCAGCCCCATCTAAGAAACAGGCAAGAGATACTAGGAGTCAGGAGGGCTGTAACACCAGGACTCTACCCCACTTCTGTGTTTCCCATTTAACTCACCAATGCATCTTTTATTCAAAAAAGCATGAGGAACCTTCTAGACAGCCAATAGACTAAGATGGAATCAGAATTTTTTTTAATTCTTTCCGGGACTATGGATATATAGTGTTAGGTAGATAATTAGCAATTAGAAGGCTTAAAGATCGTCCATGATGGATCTTCTCCCCCCCCCCATGATGTAATGGACTCTGGACCCCACCTCCTCCGTTCCTGGTAAAAACATTAATTTGCAAATGGAAAACAATGATCCGTAGTAAAGAGAGAAGGAAGGATTAGCATTGACCCTCCTTTGGGTTTGAGTTTTCCCCCCCTTCAGTTAGAAGCACCCTTTGATGAAGGCAGCCAAGATCTCCAGCTTCTGCGCCTTTTATTCCCCTCTCAAACTCCAAACGCATTTATTCTCGGGTTTCTTTTTTAATGTATTTTAAAGTATCTTATTTCAAGACTAAGAACCCGCGAAAAGGACCCTGTATGGCCTGGTAGTGAAAACAGACTTCTATCTAGTAGACTGTTGCAGAACCCTGGCTTATCTCTTCAGTGTCTGCGAGCCCCTGTGAGCCCCCGTGAGCCCCCCGTGAGCCCTGCTCATTGTTCTCTTGGGAACCTGCTCTTCACGGAAAAGGGGGGGGTCCTCTTCAGGAAGAGGGGAAGAAGGGAGATGGGAGCAGAAGCTGCAGTGAGTGGAGGGAGGGAAAATGTGGTCCGGCGGTATGAGAGAAGAATCTATTTTCAATATTTTTTAATTAAATAAGTAATTTTTTAAAGGGGGAGGGAGGATGGCCTTGGGGAAAAGATGTCTTCCTCTGTTGGCAAAAGCTGCCTAGCCTCAATATTAATATTCTTCTCAAACTCAGTGTTCCAGCAATATATTGTAAAGCTGATAATGATTAAACAATTACTTTTTGCTGGAAAAATTGGTTTTTGTAATGATTAATTCTAACTAAAATTTTAACCTAGAACATGAAGGCATTTTCTACTCAAAAACTTTTATGCGTCTAAGCAATCAGATACCTTTTATCTCAAACACTGTGAGAAAGCCTGGCTGCTTCTGTTAGCTTCATAGCTTCCTTTTATTAAGGAAGAAAATCAAGTTTATATGTAATTAATTTGATAGCTGCAATATGAAAAAATGGTTGATTTTCCCATATGCTAAAATAAAATCAGAAAAAATATTCCACTTCATCTTAGCCAAGAGGCTGAAATCAATCCAAGATTTAAAAAAAAAAAGGCATGGGGATACTTGAGTTCTACAAGCTAGATCCACTCAATGCCAAGAAAACAGTAAAGTAAGATCATTATTACTTTTTTTCATTGCTTTATATAGAACACATTTCTTCTATACAACTCAAAATGTTGATTTGTAGCATTTTGTATTTTGCTTTACATAAAATGTTTTCTAATTTATTATGAACTTTTCACTAATGTTTTGTTTATTTTTAGTTTGTTTGTGATGCTGAGCACTGAACTCAGAGCCTCACATATGCTAAACCCTACCACTAACCTGTGTCCATGGCCCCATAAATATTATCAATATTGTATAGTTTTCTGTTCTACAACTGTCATAATATGCTTAAACCTTCACTATTTAAAGATGTTTACATTACTTCAATTTTGCACTAATTAACATTTGAGAGAGAGTTGTGTTTAGCATCATTCTCAAGAATGGAATTGGATTTAAGATTTTCAACATTTGAAGCTATTGACATCCATTGATTTGTATCTTCATTGACAATACGTGAGTAGGCTCATTGGAGACCTTGAGAAACGTGGAGGAAAAATATGGAGGCTCATACTTATTTGAAACATTTTTCTGATGTGAAGCCAAGTGGCATCTCATTCAACCTTGCATTTCTGTACCAGAAATACTTAACCAGATTTGTTAAACCATCTATATGTTTTTGGAATAGCTTCAGATTTCTTCTTTTTAAGCCCTCATACGTGATTTCTACACTCTTCCTAAAAATTATCTTCAATTTCTTTAGGTACAGAGTTCTCAACAAGGCTCTAGAGTGCTCTGGATCAGTCAGAGTATTCGTCTCAGTTGCTGTAGAACTGTACATAAATTTATAACCAACAATATTGGCATAGCCCTATGAAGGTGGATGTGTGAGTGATGGAGAATTTACATACTTGCCATCAATGAAGACGAGCTTAGCTTCCGTCTCTCCCAAAACAGAAGAGTCACTGGCTTATACCACAGTAATAGGCTAACTAATTCAATTTACTTTCTTCCTTAAATTTCTATTCTATTACTTCTCAGGTTTTCCTAAAAGTTTCTTAAACCATTACTGAGATCCATAGAGTAAAACTACCCAAATTAAGAGGTAATACTCCATTTGCAACATTGGCTTATATTTTCCCTGATGTCTAGATGTAGAGAATTTGATAAAGTGGTTTAGTTTATTATAATTAACTAACCCAATTCATCCTCCCAGATTGTGGGTTGAAAGTTGGATAGAGTACTAGAAATCAGTGTAGAAAATAATTTTGCCAAATTTCAATCTCAATAAGCCTCTATCGAAGTTCATCCTTTTGCTGCCTAAATATAAAAATTACATGACATTTTTAAATGTCTTAAGAGTTTATTTTAAAGGCTCAATGGGCTTACTGGGTGCCAAACTACTTTATAAGATACTTCTGATGATATATACTAAAATAAATTAAAAACACATGGAATCAATGTTCCCTAAAAAAAAAAAATGTGTGTTTTTAACGTTAGAGAAGGGGTTGAGAAGAGGTGGTTGGCAGAATGTTTTGGGTTTACCAAATCAAAAATTTTTGAAAACTCGTTCAAGATGCTTGATGAGCCCCTGGTGTCCCTAAGTTTCACCCAAGCCTGCTATAAATAAAGATAATTATAAACAGCAATAAAGTAAGGTTAAGGCGGTATACATTGGCTGTTACAGGCATTAGAATTAACTCTGAACTGAACTGTACCACAGACAACAGAGGATGTGGATGAGTAGCCAATCATGAACAGAAATATAATTTTATAATATGCCAACATGGAAGAAATGGGAAAATAGCAGAACAACTTCACACACAAACATGATGACAACCTGGCATTTCATCCTAACATTCAGAAGCTCCGTTGTGTAGCCAGTGACTCTATAGATAGGATGACAAATCTCCCATCCAGAATGTCTGGGTGTTCAGCTATCCCTATGGCTGAGAAGAACTTCTACCTCTTATATCCCAGCAGCCACGGATAGTTACCATCCAGGAGTTCTGTTTCTCTAAATAGCTATGGGATTCCTAGCACTTAACCCATCCCGCATGGATCCTAAAGTAGCCTGCCAGCTTGCTTTCCATCCCTCCCTAACTCCAGACATCTTACTGTTGTGTCTTCTTCTCTCTAGTGTTTCCCTACTTAGAATTAGTTATCTCTCCTCGTCAATTGTCCACTCATCACCTCCTCCAGAAAGGCTTTTGTCCAAAGCGTTCCTCAATGGCCAACCTACAGAATGAAGTTTTTAACCTCCTCTCAATATCACTTAATAGCCTCACCCACATAATTTATTTCTTTGATCATACACAGCATAATTTGTCTTAAGAAATTCTGCATAATTAAATTCTGCTGATTATTTTTATCAGGATTGTGGTCACATAGACTCAACTATAGTTGGACAATTTATCTGGCTTCATTGAGATAGTCTTTCCATGAGTACTCAAGCACACTCACATGTTTGGATGTGAATTTGATGTGGACAGACAGGAGTTAATACAAACACATTTTTACAAACACACAAATGCCGTCTTCATTTGAGGATGCTGTTTCCTCTGGCTCTTACTTATTTTATGTCCTATGGAGGTTTAAAGTGAAGCCAGGAAGAGTCAACATGGAAAAATATCATCTAGTACTGCTTCAGGGAAATAATTCCCAGACTCATTTGCTGGAAGACATAAACTACACATCTGGACAATCACAAGCTCCAGAGTGACTATGGAGAGTTTCACCTCTCAAGGCCGTGAGAGTTGTACTCAAAAGGATGCTTTAGAAGAGCCCTTTGCAGGCTTCATAAGAAGAGACGTAGGGATTTAGTTGAAAAACATCCTCAGTATCTGCCATGTTGGAACAGTGACATGTCAGGGGTCTCTGAGGTCCTATCACTATTCTAAACAATCTTGACCTGTGTGTGATAAATTTGGTGTCAATATGTGTTTGTGTAAGTGCTTCAAAGAGAAACAGCTCCATGTCATCCATGTTCCCACTTGAAATTTTTAAAGAGTGCTTTTAATGCTTGAAAAAGATACATCTTGTTTTGTATATAGTAGGGTTTTTTTTAATGAATTAGAAAGCACTATCCACTAAATAAATAAATAACTTTTAATTTAATTTAGGGTTGAGATAGTTTTGTGAAAATATCTAGTCCACAGCCTTTGCCTGAAGAACACTCAGCTGATGAATGACAATGTCTCCCTCTCTGAGGGTTTCTCTGGATGTCTGCAGAATGCTGTGCCATGGCGGTGGCCGTCATCATGATCAGACTCACAGTCTCTCGACCTTTCCTTCCAACCTTCTCATTGGTGCAAGATTAAAAGCTCAAGCT
Organism: Bramus lutescens; assembly: GCA_001685075.1. NCBI lineage: Eukaryota > Metazoa > Chordata > Mammalia > Rodentia > Cricetidae > Bramus > Bramus lutescens. The sequence continues at coordinate 53,978 of LOEQ01006309.1, read as the reverse complement.
ACCCAAAACTTAACCTCAGAACACAGAGGAAGGATACCCTCTGGGGACAGGTGAGAGCCTTTTCTAACACTTTCTCCATGTCTGTAGACTGGTGATCAAAATGAACAATAAAATGATCTCTTGTCAGTAGAAGTACTGCAGACACCAGTGCTTTTCCTAGCTATAAATGCATCATATCTATCAACATGAAGGTAACAAATGCAAAAACTGGCAAGGGATCTAGAAAAGCATCTCTAATCCTATCACATAGATACCATCACTTGGATTCTTGTTTCACAGTCACCCAGAGTTCACATGTGTATTCACACATAGATACATATGTGGCCTCCAAGACAAAACTATAAAGCACACACAGCCTTCAATCTATTTTCTTATTTCATTATGTTATTATGTTAGAACATTTCTATGCTGAGCAGAAATTGAAAATAAAAAGAGGCATCTATATTACCACACTTTAAATTTCTTATTATTCCATTAAGTTAATGTCTCGAGAGTTGCACAAACATGGCACTACTTGGCGTCTAGATTTTTCTCAATGATTCACTCTATCCTGGAACACTGTGACTGGCACATTTATGCATACAGTGTAGACATTTCACTGTTTTGTGTGTATGTGTGTGTGTGTGTGTGTGTGTGTGTGCGCGCACGCATGCATGTGTGTAAAGTCCAAGACTGAAATCACTGACTCTTACTACAGTGGCAAAAATCATTTTAATTTACATTGCCAAGTGCATGCCCCCAGAAGCTACAGCAATCACTATCCAACAAGAAACCTCTTAAGAAGAAATGATTTATGAATTTAAGAATGTTATTGACATAATTTTGGGAATATAGCCCACTCCCAGTCTTGAGGCCACCTATGTAAATATATAAATTGTTTAAAATTCTAACTTTAAAGTTGTATTGTGGTCTCTCTCTCTC
>LOEQ01006309.1:29292-48257 GCA_001685075.1 Bramus lutescens | reverse complement strand
CTGGATAAATATCACTTACCAAATTAAATCAAGACCAGATAAGCAAATTAAATAAACCTATAACTTTCAAAGAAATAGAAACAGTCATCAAAAGTCTTCCAACCAAAAAAGCCCAGGACCAGATGGTTTCAGCACAGAATTTTATAAGATTTTCAAATAAGAACTAATACCAACACTCCTCAAATTGTTCCACATAATAGAAACAGAAGGAACTCTGCCAAACTTTTTATGAGGCTACAATTACCCTGACACCCAAACCACATAAAGACATTACTAAGAGAATTACAGACCAATCTCACTCATGAACGTTGATGCAAAAATACTCAATAAAATACAAGCAAACCAATAAAAAACAAGAACACAACAAAAAACATTATCATGGTCAAGTCGTATTCGTCCCAGAGATGCATAGAAGGTCCAACATACAAAAATCTGTCAATGTAATCCACCAGATAAAATTGAAAAAAAAAACATAATCATCTCATGTTGAAAAAGCCTTTGACAAAAAATAACATTCCTTCATGATAAAGGTCATGGAGAAAGCAGGAATTCAAAGAACATACCTAAACATAACAAAGGCAATATACAACAAGCCAACTGTTAACATCAAACTAAATAGAGAGAAACTCCCAGCAATCCCACTGAAATCAAGAAAAACACAAGGATGTCCACCCCAAAGCTATTCAATAAAGTACTTGAGGTTCTAGATAGAACAATAAGACAACAAAAGGAGATCAAGGGGATACAAATCAGAAGAAAAGAAGTCAAACTCTCACTATTTGCTGATGATATGATAGTTTACATATGTGACCCCAAAAATTCTACCAAGGAACTTCTACTACTCATAAACACCTTCAGTGATACAGCAGGATACAAGATTAACCTGAAAAAATCAGTAGCCCTTCTTTACACGGATGATAAATAGGCTGAATAGAAATCAGAGAAACATCACCCTTCACAATAGCCACAAATGGCATAAAATATCTTGGAATAACTCTAACCAAACAAATGGAAGACCTGTATGACAAGAACTCTAAATCTTTGAAGAAAGAAATTGAAGACAACACCAGAAAATGGAAAGATGCTCTTGTGTAGGTAGAATTAACATAGTAAAAATGGCAATCTTAACAAAAGCAATCTACACATTCAATGCAATGCCCATCAAAATCCCAAGAATATTCTTAACAGACCTTGAAAGAACAATACTCAACTTCATATAGAAAAGCAAAAGAGTCCAGAATAGCTGAAACAATCCTGGATAATAAAGGAAATTCTAGAGGCACACCATCCCTGACTTCAAACTCTACAGAACTACAGAGCTACAGTACTGAAAACAGCCTGATATTGACATAAAAACAGACAGGAGGAACAATGGAACTGAACCAGAGACCCAGAAATCAATCCACAGACCTACAATCACCTGATTTTTGACAAAGAAGCAAAAAATATCAAATGGAAAAAAGAAAGCATATTCAACAAATGGTGNAACCAACCACACTGAATCTCATAGAAGAGAAAGTGGGAAGTACACTTGAACGCATTAGCACAGGAGACCACTTTTTAAATATAACCCCAGTAGCACAGACACTGAGATAAACAATAAATGGAACCTCCTGAAACTGAGAAGCTTCTGTAAAGCAAAGGACATGGTCAACAAGACATAACGGCAGCCTACAGAATGGGAAAAGATCTTCATAACCCCACATCGGACAGAGGGCTAATCTCCAAAATATACAATGAACTCAAGAAATTGGTAACCAAAAGAACAAGTAATCCAATAAAAAAAAATTGAGATACAGACCTAAACAGAGAACTCTCAACGGAAGACTCTAAAATGGCTGAAAGACTCTTAAGGAAATGCTCAACATCCTTACCCTTTAGAAAAATGCAAATCAAAACAACTCTAAGATTCTATCTTATACCAGTCAGAATGGCCAAGCTCAAAAACACTGATGACAAGTTATGCTGGAGAGGATGTTAGGTAAAGGGAACACTCCTGCGTTACTGGTGGGAGTGCAAACTGGTACAGCCCCTTTGGATATCAGTATGGAGATTTCTCAGAAAATTAGGAAACAACCTTCCTCAAGACCCAGCAATACCACTTTTGGGTATATACCCAAAGAATGCTCAATAGTACAAGAACATGTGTTCAGCTACGTTCATAGCAGCATTATTTGTCACAGCCAGAACCTGGAAACAGCTTAAATGCCCCTCAACCAAAGAATGGATAAGGAAAATGTGGTACATTTATACAATGGAGTACTACACANTCAAGACCCAGCAATACCACTTTTGGGTATATACCCAAAGAATGCTCAATAGTACAAGAACATGTGTTCAGCTACGTTCATAGCAGCATTATTTGTCACAGCCAGAACCTGGAAACAGCTTAAATGCCCCTCAACCAAAGAATGGATAAGGAAAATGTGGTACATTTATACAATGGAGTACTACACAGTGAAAAAAAATTACATCTTGAAATTTGCAGGCATATGGATGGATCCAGAAAACATCATATTGAGTGAGGTAACTCAGACCTAGAGAGACAAATGTCATATATAGTCACTCATAAGTGACTTTTAAACATAAACATATATATCTTTATATCTATATATCTATATAGATATATATATCAGCCTACAATTCACAATCCCAGAGAACCTAGACAAAAAAGAGGACCCTACGGGAAACATACGTGGTTCTAATATACAGGGGAAGTAGAAAAAGACAAGATCTCCTGAGTAAATTGGGAGCATGGGTATTACAGCAGAGGTTAGAAGGGAAGGGGAGAGGTAGAGAGGGGAGCAGAAAAAGTATATAGCTCAAAAAAAATTATTTTTAAAAACAACAAAAGCAGCTGAGAGAAATGGCAGATCTGGAGAATGCAATGTTAAATTATATTAGTCACCTAATTGACTAATATGATCTATATTTGTCTTACAAATTTTAATTTAATATGATGGCTGAAAATGTATTTTAGTACAAGACTTTTCAGAATGTTTCCTTCAAGGAAACAATTGCCAAACACCGCACTGTGAAGCCAGTGTGCCGTCTGCTCTCCAAAGCAGTGAATAAGCAGTACACATGAACACAGCTGTCAAGTCAAAGCATATTTTTCCAAGGACATTTTTTAATTAAACCACACAATCTTAAGAAGTTGGTTTAATTTTAAATATTTATAGTCTTTTCACTATTGCTATTCATACTTTATTCTCAAGCTTAGTAAGCTCTTAGTAATCATTTGTATTATGGTTGGAGGAGATGAAATTTAATAAAGAAATTTTAAAATAACAAATCTCACCATTTCCCTCCCATGTTTTATTCAAATGTTTTGTACTTTTCATAACCACTTCCATAAACAATCATTCCTGTGCCAACTCCACACACATGACTGTATTCTTCTCAAGTGCTGTTTTCATTATGCACAATCTACACATTAAGATGATGTCTTAAAACCATTTCATGTTGATTTTTCTCTACAAATGAATTCATAATAATTTTCCAAACTTAATGATGCTAAGTTGAGTGTGTTCCCTTTGATTCACATCATCATACTAGAACTACTTTCTCATAGGAATGGAAGAAGACTCAGACTCACACAATATTGAAATCAAGAAATGAATTTTCATAATAATGTGTCAAGCCATTTTTCTAGGAAAGTAAGGTGTTTTTTTCAGCAAATAACACTTAAATTCTGCCATGCAACAGCACAGACTAACATGGGAAACTTGAATGAGCATGAAAGATGTTGAAGAAAAGCTCATTGAAAAAGCATAGCACTATTTCTACAGCTAATAATAGTCTTCCCTGCAGTTTCCAGAACCTACCACTTCTTTTTTCCTACTTTTCCTTTATTGAAAATAGATTTTTTCATACGCTATATTCTTATTACACTTTCTCCACCACAGCTCTTCTGAAATCCTTCCCAGCTCTCTTCCCAACCGAATTCACACCATTCAAATCTCTCCTTAGAAAGTAAATGGGCATCTAGATCATAAAATAAAATAAGATGAAACAAAGACAGACAAACTGGGATACAAAAAAAGAAGGAAAAAACAACAACAACAAAAAGGTCAAGAAACACAGACACAGGTGTAACTGGAGACTCTGCTTTGGTTTCCTGAGTGCTCAGACCCAAATAATCACACAGAAACTATATTAATTACAGCACTGTTTGACCAATAGCTCAGGCATATTTCTAGCTAGTTCATACATCTTAAATTAACCCATTTCTATCAATCTATGTATCACCACAAGTCTGTGGCCTATAGTAGGCGTCTTTCTTCATCGGCAGCTATATGGTGTCTCTCTGACTCCACCTACTCTCTTTATCTCTTCCAGCCTGGCTAAATTCCGGTAAGCCATTGTCCTAAACGGCTTTATTCATTAACCAATAAAAGCAACACATATATAGAAAGACATCCCACATCAAGCAGAAACACACATATATTCATACACATGCAAATACCATAGAAACAACAAACCAGAAGCCATAACGTGTGTGCAAAGGACCTGCAAGGTTAAAAACAGAAATGCCCTGGAAAACAAAAAACAAAAAAGCATGGCGTTTAGTTTGTTTTGTGTTGAAGTTCTCTTGCTAGGCATAGGCCCTGACTTTTAGAGTGGTTTGTATTCCCAGTGAAGTTCCATTAGAGAATTTTTATTTGCAAGCAGTTATCAATGGGAGATTGATTCTATGTTAAGGATGTGAGCTTGGGTCCACTTCTTTCAGCACTGAGACCCCATCTAGCATAGACCTGTACAAGCCCTGTGTGTGCTGCCACCATCTCTGTGAATTCATATATGTATTGATCCTGTTGTGTTTAGATAGCCTCATTTCCTTGGTGTCCTTCATAACCTCTGGCTCTTAAAATATTTCCATGTCCTCTTCAGCAGGGTTTCTAAAGCCCTTCGGGGAGAGATTTCATGAAGACATATCATTTAGAATTGAATCTTCCAAAGTCCCTCATTTTCTACACATTGTCTGGTTCTGATCCCATAAGCTAAACAAGGAAGCTTCTCTGATGGTGACTGAGTAAGAGATTAATATATAAGTATAGCAGAATGTTATTAGAAGTCATTTTACTACTACATTCCTTTATCAGAATAATAGTATTTGTTTCATCTGCTGGGTCCCTGACCTGTCTGTTCTCAGGTTCTTGACCACCAGGGCTGTATTGACTTGGAAAGAAGTGAGCCAACACTGGACCCCTGTTTTCCATCTACTGAAGAAAGGGACAATGAGTGGTGGGTTAGATGCAGAAAGGGTTTCCTGCTGCCCTTCTCATTGCTCCTGCAAAGCTAGTAGTGAACACATTAAATGACTTTTCAACATGTTCAGGAAGTCAGCAATGTGTTAATAAGTACCTCTCTACCCCACTTTCCTAGTCTACACTTCCCCTTCTCCATTAAACTCACCATAGTGTTGAGGGAGGCCACTTGTTCATTCTCAGCTGTCCAGACCATGAAATAATCACACAGAAACTATATTATTTAAGTCACTGCTTGGCCAATCACTTAAGTGTATTGTTAGCTGACTCTTATATCTTTGGTTAACCCATTTCTATTATTTTATATTTTACTATGAGGTTCGTGGCCTACCGGCAAGGTTCCAACTAGCAGCTCGTGTCTTTTCCCTCTGGCGGCTCCATGGTGACTCCTTGAGACTCTGCCTTCTCTCTCCCAGCATTCAGTTTAGTTTCCCCGCCTAGTTCTGTTCTACCCTATCACAGGCCAAAGAAGTTTCTTTATTCACTAACCAATACTAGCAACACATATACAGAAGAACTTCCCACACCACCGTAGCTTTTGTATTCCACTCTCTTTTTTTTAATTAAGTATTTTATCAATTTCCTCACTGTGAGGGAACAGAACAAGCTCCAAAGCTTTCACTACTCCAGACTTATTTGTCCCTCAAGAGAAGACTTATCCAGTGAGATGAAGGACAATGGAGGGATTCTAAGCCTCAACCAATCAAAAGAAATATGAGAAAATGAGCACCCTCAAGAGCGAACTCTCAAGAGAACTAAACTCCCAGCCTCTCCAATCTTGTAAATGGGATCTTCTTTAGCATGGGCTCCTGGGTGGCTGGTATTAGTGCCAGGGTGTCATTCAGGACTAGACACAATGCTTCACCAAGAAATAAACCACCACCGCTTTAAGATACTGCAATTTGAGGTTTGTTTCTTACATAACAAAATATAATTAAATGAAAAGTATTCTAATTAGCATACAAACATACCTCTCCTCCTCCAGTAGTGATATCATTTATGGTTACTGTCTTGTAGTTTACCGTTATGATTATCCTTCTTTTATAGCTATTGGTGTTTTCAATGGAAAGGTTTTGTTGCTGAATGTTCAAGGATGACTTTTTTCACTAAAAATCTATTTATATACAGCAGGCACACAATAAATACATAACAATCAAACTTTAAAAAATTATCTAGCCACTTTCTGGAGGGACCCATGTCTTCTCTCCCTTTCCTCAAGTACCCGTGCTTAAATCTGTGTTAAAAATCTTTTCTTAGTCAACTCCAACTTGGTGTCATTAAAAAAGAAGTTGTCTAATTTCAGAACAATGATATGCCCAAGTTCATAAGTATTTTGAATCTCTAAACTATGATAGATGTGGGGTGTGCCTTGTTATGTTCAAATTCATTTAATATCTAAGAAAATCAATGCTACATTTCTATTTTGGAACAATGAATTAAACAGATGTGAACTCTTTCCTACCAACTTTCTATTTCAGATGTGAACTATCTGGATTAAATTCCAATTACACAATTTGTTTTATGGGTACACCTAGCCCTACTGAATTTTTGCTTTCTATTTTGTGAAATGCCCACCTCAGAAAGACAAAACTATTGTTCTTAAAACAGTGAGATGGGTCAGTGTTAAAAGTGCTTCCCACCAAGCCTGGCAGCCTGTGTTGCACCCAGAGGACCCAGGTGGTGGGAAGAGAGAACCAATCCCCACAAGTTGTTCCCTGACTTCCACAAGTGTACCATACATATAGGCTCCCCTTCCTGCAAAGGCATAAAATGAGTAAGTGTAATGCAATAGTTTTAAGATGTTAATTTATATGTAAAAGCTTGAACTTATTACCTAACATACATCATATTTAACAATACTGGCCAGGTCCTATTTCATGTGTCAAAAATAGGGTTGGGTTCAGAACTATTGGTTTGCAAATTACAAAAGAGTTGTGTGAATGTTCATGATTATATTCATAATTACTAAGTCCTGTCAATCATTGTCACTAATGAAATCATCTCTAAATACAGACATGAAACAAAACTGATTATTTTTATAATACAAAGCTAATTGTTTAGTTTAATAAATAATCAAGTATCCAGAGTTACAGAATTGGTAATGAAACAAATATGTGTGTTCAAATTCCTGTAACAGAGCAAAAAATATGTTACCATTTAACAAAGGGGAAAAAATGACATAATAAAAAAGATTTATTTTAAAATACACTAAAAGACTATTTGGATGCAATATAGTTTTCACAAAACAGAATTTTGATGACATAGCCAAATGAGTCCAAACCATGTGAATTAAATTTTCCTTTAAAAATTACATACGGTATAAAAACAAATAAAAAGAGAAAATACTGAGTATAATGATCTTGAACTTTATTAAATGTCAAATATTTTAAAATAATTAGTGACATTTGTAAATGTAAAGGATCATATGCTCATTAAGTAGTATTTTCTTGAGTGTTCACATACATTTTTTCATTTTTTACTTCAATCTCAATAATTTCCACTTGACTTAAAATTCATATAATTTCATACATTTTGAATTACCCTATGCATTAAATTTGACTCTAGTATTATAAAATTGATCCTGCCCACATCCCAATTTAAGAAACTGAAAGTAATAAACCTCATCATAAGAGAAAGTTCTACTAAAACAAGATCACATGACAATAAGCAAAACATATCAGCTTACAAAGCTTTGGACTATATGAAAAAAATCTAACTGTGTAGCCTAGACTATTGCTTGACTTTATTCACATGGCATCTGCTGTGCACTTCTCCTAGGGAGACATAGGCAAATGTCTATTTGTCCCACGGTGGTCAGATAAGATTCTGGGATTAGCTCAATTGTTTTTAACTATTTACACTTGCTTTGTGTCTAAGTATGTGGTCAATATTGGAGAATGTCCCATGTGCTACTAAAAATAAAATGTATTCCTTTGTGTTTGTGTGAATGTTCTGTAAATATCTGTTAGAGCCATTTGATTCATGATGTTATTTAGCTCTGGCATTTCTCTGCTTAGGGTTTGTCTAGATGACCTGTCTCCTGGGTACTCAAGTCACCTGTTACTACTGTGTGAGGGTCAATGTGACTTTAGCTGTTCTTTTATGAACTTGGGTGCATAAATGTCTAGGACTGCAATACGCTCTTGATGGATTCTTCCACTGGTGAGTATGTAATGTCTTTCCCTCTCTCTTCTGTTTTGTTTTGGTTTGAAGTCTATCTTGTCAGGTACTAAAATTACTATACTGACCTGCTTCTTGGGTTCATTTGCTTAGAATACATTTTTCCATCCCTTTACCTGAGGTGATGTCTATCCTTAATGGTGATGTGTGTGTCTGTGTGTTTCTTAGATGAAGCAGAAAGATGAATCATGTTTTCTGATACAATCTGTTGGTCTGTGGCTTTTTATTAGAGAGTTAAGACCATTAACATGGAGAGTTATCAATGAGCAGTGATTATACGTTTCTGATATTTTGTTGCTATAGTATTTGCTTTTCCCCCTCCTTGTATTTACTGGTCTAGGATTATTTATTCATTGTGTCTTCTTGAGGGTGGTTGACTCTTAGAGTGAAATTTTCCTTATTGTGTCTTCTATAGATATGGGTTGGTAGATAGGTGTGGCTTAAATTTGGTTTTATTGTGGGATGTTTTCCATTCTCTTTTGATTATGATTGATACTTTTGCTGAGTGTAGTAGTCTTGTCTGGTATCTTTTGTCTCACAGATTTTGCTAAACACACATTCAGGGCTTTCTGGCTTTCAGCGTCTCCAGTAAAAAGTCAGGTGTTAGGAAGAATGGCTATTTCTTCTAGTGGAAACCATGGAACTTAGTTAGAGAAAGTTGCATGTAAGAGCCTTTTCTCCCCATCTTCCCCCATTACTGAAATGATTAGGATCTTAGAGTTGATGTATAAATTCAATATGACAGTGTATTTTTCCTTGACAAGCTGTTACTAAATTAATTGTGTATCGTTAAAAAGAAGAAGAAATCAGGTGTTATCCTGATGGGATTGCCTTTATATGTGACTTGTTATTTTTCCCTTGAAATTTTTGATTTTCTCCCTTTGTTCTGTCTATTTAGGACTTTGATCATTATGTATTGATGTGGGATGTCCTTCTGTATATGTGTTGCTTTTATTGGTTGATGAGTAAAGCTGTTTCAGTCAATGGCTTAGCAGCAGAGTAAAGCCAGGTGGGAAATCTGAACAGAGACAGAGAGAGTAGGGGAGTTGAGGAGACACCATGTAGCTGCTGAAGTAGAAAGATACCAGAACATTACTGGTAAGCCACAACCTTGTGGCAATACATGGATTGATATAATTGGGTTAATTTAAGATGAAAGAGGCTAATTGTACTAATTTTATTAAAAATATTCTCTGTGGGATGGTTACGAACTCTTGCTGCTCTTCCAAAGGACCCAAATTTGAATCCCAGTCCCAACATAGTGGCTCACCATTGCTTGTAATTCCAGTTAATGGGGATCCTATGCCTGTGGCCTCATAGGACACTGCATTCATGTGCACATACCCCCACACAGACACATAGACATACAAAGACACAGGCACACACACACACATAATTAAAAATTATAAGAGTAATCTTTACATATATTTTCCTGAAACTTTGACCTAGGTTTCATCTTCTTCTAGCCCTATTTTTTATTAATTATGTCTTTTTTAATGTCTCAGATTTCCTGGATATTTTGTGCATTGGGTGCTTTGCTTTCTTTTGTTTTGTTTTTGTATTTACCATACTCTTTGACTCCTTGACTAAGCTTTCTATATTTTTCTACCTTGCTGTTAATGCCTGATATTCTCTGTTCCATATCTTATCATCTGTTCATAAGGCTTACCTCTGAGGTTTCTTTTTGACACCTCAAATTTTTTTTTATTTCCAGTTTTATTTCAGTTTGAGTTTTCTTTGGTCATTCTGGTTCTTTATTTAATTCTATTTTCATGTCTTGAATTGTTTTCATTGTGTCATTTAGTTGGTTGTATTTTCACAGACTTACAGATTTTATTCATCTCTTCTTTAGGGTCCTTGGACATAATCATAACAGTAATTTTGAAGCCCTTGAGCTTCCACCATACTGCATTTCTTGGTACCTACTACAATGGGGTTACTGGTGGAGACATACTGTCTTGTCTGTTCATGTTTATGTCTTTGAACTAGGATCTAGGTGTCTGGAGTATGATGTTTGAGGTATTTCTTGGTGTTGATATCTAGTCTTGTCTTAGTTGGGTGGGTTTCCATTGTTTGGTTGTTGTCTCTCTGGATCATAGGCAAGTGTGGTGACTGTAGGGTCCCTGTTAGAGAGTGATGCTATGGGTCAGTGGGTAGCAGAAAGGAATGGAGATGGGCTAGGAGTAAGGGCTGAGAGCAGCTGTGGGAAAGAGGTAGGGGAACCAAGGTCCATACCAGGAGGCAGAGTTCCCAAGAACAGAGGTAGACTTGAAGGAGGTGTTTCTGCTAGTTGGCTGATATAAGAGTAGGCATAAGTCTGGAGATATCATAATGGAGGATAGGAAGATAATAAAAATTGCCTACCTCAGTTCCAGTCCAGTATAGCCACTGGGGGTCCCTGGTAGAAAGTGTTTCTATGGGTTAGCAGTTGATACAAAGGAATGGAAATGAGCTAGTAGACTCATTTTTAATAATTTATACCTTTAAAATAATATATGTTGGTACATTGTATAACAATTGATGACAATTGGGTTTTTTGGCTCAGAAATGGTTATAAATATCCCATCAGGGATTATAACAGGATGTTGGGTAAACTTTTTCTTACATTCCTGAAACCAAGGCCAAGGCCCATAGCTAGGGATACTAAATGCTAAGTTCTACAAAACTATAGCCTCCCACAGGGCTTACCATGACAGACTAATTCAGAAATTTGGCTTTACAGTAAACCCCCAGTCCCTACACACACACAACCAGAAACAGAAGGCGACTTAAGCATAAAGGCTCGCATATGGAGATAGGAGAGGATTTAGAGAGATCTTTGTAGAAAACCAAGAGTTTCCCTTACCTAAAATCAAAGGAAAGAACTCATATGTGAAGACCCGAGCACCAGCTAAATGCTTGGATAGAAGTTTTGCAAATATAGCAAATAAAAACACAAAATGATACAGGACTGTTAGGTAAAGTGGATGTATCCCAAATCTTTGTCTCAGAGAAATGCTTGCATTTAAGGCACCCTTCTATACTCCTGGGTCTGAATGATGGCCTGAGTAGGTAGGAAGAAGGATGAACGTCCTTCTTGTTGAGATCACTGAGTGAATGTAAGGGGACAAAGAAGGATATCAATGCTATTTCTAAGTGGGGCAATGCAGACATTGACAGATCTCACCAGGAATCACCAGATGCCCGGGTGGTGCTTACAGGTGTTCATTGAAACCATCCCAATCAACTCCTTGAGCAACAAGTTCAACAGCATTAAACTCAGTAGCTAACCTGGTGTCATCATAGTATCTTCAGTTCCCATCAGCTCTTCTCATGCTCTCTTCTTCCCTGTTCCCACCTCATCCTGCAACTGGCCAAAAAGAGAAAATTTAAACAGATAATCAATCCGATTTTAAATAAAAATGTTTCTGAGTGAGGTCATTCAGGCCAAGAACAATAAACATTGCATGTTCTCTCTCACATGTGGTTCCTAGGATCAAGTATTTAATTTGGTGTGTTTAACCTGGACTATATATGGAAGCCCCGGGCAATGGGAGGGGAGCAGCAGATACATCAAGCAAGGAGATTATAAAATACAGGTACAAAGAAAGTAAAGGGAGAGAATACTAAAGACAGAAAGGTTCAAGAATGGAAGGGAATGGGGATATAGGGAAATGAGGGGCTAAGGGTATATTAAACGTGTATGAAAAACTATATGAAAACTACAATCTTGTAGCCCAAGTGAAAAAATATAATTAAGGGGTATAGTACAACATATGTGTTGTGTAACAGACATTTTCTGGGAAAACCAAGACATAAGCAAGCAAGGGAACCCATGACAGACCAAAGTACTGATTGTCCCAATGCCAAGTTTATTGAGCCAATGAGTTTTTAATTTGGGATACTAGCAGGAATATTGGTGAGGGGTAACTCAAAGAAGCAGCAATGAATCAAAGCAGGTGTATCATCAGCAAACCCATCCCAACTTGGGTGATGACTGTAATTGGACTTTCTTTGTACCACCATCTCCCAAATCATGAAACGAAGAGTTATTAATTATGAAAGCTCATTATTAGCTTAGGCTTGTTCCCAACTAGCTCTTGAAACTTTAATTAACCCATTTATATTAATCTATGTTCTGCCCACGTGGCTCGTTACCTCTCCTCAGTACAGTACATCCAACTTCCTCAACATCTCACCAGTGAATCCCACCTCAGATTCTTCCCAGGGTTCCTATCTCTCTCCGAATATCCTGCCTGTCCTCTCCTACCTGGCTATTGGCTGTTCAGCTCGTTATTAAAACAATCAGAAGCTGTATTAGGCAGGTGAGGTAAAACAGCAACACATCCTTACACAGTGTGATCAAGTATCAGGCAACAGATGATTCCTGAAAACTGCAGCCCTGAAGTTCTCCATGCTGCTCGCAGGCAGGTCCACACTATAAACATGTACTTCCTTCCACACTTTTTCTATCCAGAGTCTCAATCCCCAGCAACTGTTTAGTTATTTTAGCACTACTGAATAATCACCCTGAGGATCTTCCAAGTTCCAATGGGGTGAGGGAGGTGGGGGGCCTTGGTCCTGCCTCAATGTGTTAATGTGACAGAATTCATTGACTCCCCGTGGGAGGCCTTAACCTCTCTGAGGAGTGGATGGGGGTGGGATGATGGGACGGTGGGGGAGCGGGAAGAGAAGAGGGAGGGGGCACAGGGATTAGTATATAAAAAAATAAAATATATTTTAAAAGATTTTGCTAATGTCTAAAGGTGGCTAAGAAATCCCATAATCTACTGAGGAGTCTTAATGATTATAGAGAAGGTTTTTTAAGAGAGTTTCTAGCCAGTAAGGAAGGCATATTTAAACAACAAGGGGCAACACATAGTTAATGGGTAAAAAAGAAAGAAAAATGTTTTTACTAAATTAATTGCAAGGCTACTATATTCACCTTCAGGACTAAATGAATTGAAAACAAGAAGTTTTATTCAGGAACTCTCAACTTTTAGGGAATTCTAAACTAAGTTGCTATTCCCACGCTCCACCTTACCAGGTACATCTCTGTCAAAACCACAGCATTCACACTATCGATGACTTAATTAACCAACATTCAGCATATAAGGCCCCTCCATTGCTACTTCCACTGGTAAGAAAAACTTCCGTAGGTTGCATTTCATTTCTACTTAGTTCAAAATAATTTTTACTTTCTTTTAAGATTTACTCCATGTGCTCCACGTGTTGTTCAGAACTGTGTTGTGAAGTGTCTAAATATTCGGAGACTTTTCCCAACTATCTTTCTGTTGTTGACATCTTGGTCCATGGACAGATACTGAACCACTTCTCTTCTTTTACCTTGGTAAGATGTGTTTTGTGGCCCAGAAAGTGGTTTGTCATGGTATGTCCTGTGTGAACATTCTACTGTTGTTAGATGAAATTACCTATAGCGTCCATTATACCCAGTTAACTGATCACTCTCCTGAGTTCAGCTTCCTCTTTGATTTCCTGACTTCCAGATCTGTCCCTTTCTAATACAGGATCACAGAGGACTCCAGTTCTAATGGAGTCATCCTTTTCTCTTCAGCTTTATTTTTTATTTTGGTCTCGCATGGTTTGACCTTTCCCTGCTAGTTAGACACACTGCTTTCTTGCACAGCTGACTCCAGCCTCAGGATAACACATCTCTTCAACCATTATTTTGGTTTCTCTAACAAAAATTTTATTGCAATGTAGCTCATTCAGGAGCCCTTTTTTACTTCTCCAAGTTGTCATATCATCCCAGCATGTGCATGAAAATGCACACAAATAAATAATAAATGTAATAAAGTATTTAAATAGAACAATATGCTAAATAAAATGCTACTATACCTATACTTTGCTCTATCAGAACATACATTCTGTAACACTGCTCAAATAGGTTCATAAGCCCAGGGCTTCATGGAAATTACAAAAACACTGAATCCATTCTATAGAATATGAATTGTGTACAATGTAGTATATAGTAGTTGGTTTCTAAATAAAGCATCAGTTACAAAGAATGCAGTGAAAATTCTGACATTCACTACAAAAGCCCTCTTGGGGATATAGAAATCATCACCAGTGTGCAAAAGATGTCATTTCTGACATAGTCCAATTGCATGGTTCATTAAGTTTCTTATGGAGCCAATCTTGAGGTTTAGTTTTGTCCAATCCTTGCTTTGAGTGCTGTTTACACAATGTACCCGCAAATTCTTAGTCTTCACTTTAAATATCAAATCTTTGCCAAGAACAACTTCTTTGTCATTGGTTTGTACCACATTGGACACTATTATTTTCTTTTGTTCAATACTAATGGATTGAACAAATGCTTCTGCCTCTCTCCCAACACCTGTTACCTCTAACCCAGTCAGTGCCCTTTGCCCTATTCAATGGCTTCTACTGACTTTCCATGATAGGAAGAGTTATATAACATCCACTAATTTTCTGTACGGGCAATCAGTCACAGATAGTGTTGTAAGCAAAAACCTAAATTCTCTTCATTGTCCACCCTTGCAAGACTTTGCGTAACAGAAAGCATTTGCCTGAGGCAGTGGGAGGAACTGTTTCAAGAGAAGCCTCTGTAAGGTCTCTGTCAGCAGTGGACAACTAGGAATCATATAACTCAATTTAACTCCTGCAGCAAACCCTCAGCGCCAGCAGTCAGCTTCTTTCCATGACTTTGAAAGAAAATAAACCTTATCTTGTTTTTATTCCCTGTTTTTAAAAAGAAGTATCTTTATGGGGTCTGGAGAGACGGCTCAGTTGTTAAGAGAACTGGCTACTCTTACAGAGGATACAAGCTCTGCTCTCAAAATCCATGTAGTGATTCACTACGATCTGAAACTACAGCCAGTGCACTCTTCTGACCTCTGCAGGTATCAGGCACAGACATGATATGCGCATACACACATGCAGGCCAAATAATTGTACACATAAAATAAAATAATCAAAAACATTCTTAAGTATCATATGGCAGAAAAAAAGAGTGGTCAGTTGATCACGCCTCATACCCAACTCTCTTTTTTCTCCAATTTCATAAGTCAACAGATTTCTCCCTAACTTTATAGCATTGAGAGTCTCAATTGGTATTATAAGTATATTCCACCTTAGAGAACTCCATAGCCAGCCACTGTAGACAAGCTTTCCCTTGAATCATGTGTAATTAATCGTGAAGTTCACTTTACAATAGGAAGATTATCTTCTTTAAGCCATAACTTGTTGCTCATTTAAAGTCTGTTCTTCAGATACAAAGAGAAACAGATGGTTGAATAGGATGTTTCAGAACAAATGAATGTCAAGAGCATTCTTCAGCTATGCTGGATACCTATGGGAATTCGGAGAGTACAATGTGTAACACACTCATAATCCATATGTACGTGAGCTATCACCTTTGCCAAAGTCATTGCAGCATTTATATTGATGAATTTCAACAATGCATTATGTCACCCTGCAAGCTCCTAATACTGTGTAGAACTACAAAGTCAAATGCTGTCTGCGTTGCACAGAATGAAACTCAGCTTTTTAAAGGGGAAAAAAAAGAAAGCATACAAACTTAGAGCAAAATCAAGTTAAAATCGGCCATCGCAAAAACAGTCTGCACATCTTGCCTTCTTATCCAGCAAACTCAACTTCAGACCTGGCAGAAAACATGAACCTAAAAGAGAAAGAGTCAAAATAGTAAAATTTGTCTTTCATTTATATTATGGAAGTTCTCATCTGTAGCCAATAGGATAGTGAACACGTGCTGTTGAGAGAAACTATGCTAGATGAATGTGCAAGAGTGCACCAAAATTGTGCAAAATTCCACATGCAGCATCTCCTAGTGTCCAAAATCTATATCTCAGGATTAAACAAAATTCAATTGTGGTGAGCCCAAAAGTATTATGTAGTAAATGTACAGCCAACAATCTATTGGACTACCATGGTAAGTGTATATGTACCCTCTACCTGGAGAACCTGTTTTGCAGAATTGCAGGCACATCTGCCCTGCAATTTGGGAATAAAGTTTACAATTCTTCAACTAAATCCCAGAGGGTACCTATTCAAACTCCAAAATTTTCTTCTAATTTCCATGCCTATTCCACACGGCCTGATCCTTCTCTATTCAGAAAGTTTTAAAGTTTCGTAAGAGGGCATAGTCAGTTTTCGAGTCTACTCAATAAAGAATCCTAAACCAGACCAAACCCTGATATTTACATGGCTTATGGTTAAAAGCATATGACGAATGTCAAAAGTTAAAGAGTTATTTATCAAGCTTGCAACCCATTAAGCAAAATACATTCTGTCCTCTGCTCTTTATAATAAGATGGAAGGCCGTCTAAATTTAGGTTTACAGATCCTCATTCTATATCCTGGCTCCATCTGACTCAGGAAGGATCCTGTATGTGTGCCACACCCCTTCTGGCTGAGCTCTGCTCATTCATTGATAATTAATGGAGCAAGTGCCCAGCATCCCTTCAGCCTGCATTGCCTACATCGCTTGCATTGCCTGCCTCCAAACAGAAGCCCTGTAGGTGAATATTCCAGCTTCACCTGTGGTGAAAGTTTTGCCAGCAGAGAAAAAAGAGATCTATACAAATCCCAAAAGAACGTATGGGACTATTTGGGTAGGAGAGTCTGAACCCCAAGCACTCAAACTTAGTTATGGCAAAGTTTCTTAATGTGCAGTTCAGACAGCCCAAAAACTGATTATGAAGATCACAAGAAATTTGACAATGAAAAGTTTCTGAATAGGCAATGACCAAAAATTAATTTACACACACACACACAAACAATAAAAAATGAGGTGTCTTAACTAGGATTTCTATTGCTGTGATAAAACACCATGACCATAATATAGCTTGGGGAGGAAAGGGTTTATTTCAGTTTATAGCTCTTGGCACTGGTCTGGTTCATTTTCTTATTAATAAAGACTCTTTCTTAGTCTATTTCTGAACTCTACTGTTGTGTGACACATGATATGAGTTAACATTAGTAAATAATATTAGAATTCCAAATCCACATTTGCCCAGCCCACCAACCAAGGTCAGGAGGTTATCTCACAAATTATTACCATAGGAACCATTAAACCTTGTTAATTGTTATTTGATAAACTGTGACATGGTGGAAAGACACAACACATTCATATAAGTTTCTGGCATGTTTTACAATAAATTTCAGGAATTTTTTTTTATTTAACAGCCTTAAAATGTTTCATACTGATTTTTAGGTGCTGTTTCTACGTATTTTGAAGCTTCAAAGCTAAGGGCCTACAAAGGAAAAATTCACCTGTGTTCATCACTGATAATTACTGTCCTCTACCCTATACATAAAGAATCATCCTTTTATGTATTAATTAGGATTTGGGGCAGAAAATGCTATTTCAAAATTGTAACTGAATGAAGCAAATTTGTTTCAAAATGAAACAAAATCCCAATTGTTAATGGGTTAAGTAAAAAAATAAAGTTTTGTCCTGTGCATCTGTAAAGCAGGCTAGGTCTTCCACTGGCATAACTTTATAAAGGAACACAGAGAAAACATCCATGCCTGTACTCTGTCCTAGGAAGGAGCCCTGCAGGGCCTGTGAATTCTTTCCTTCCACACAAACTGTCTCTTCCAGTACCAGGAGCCCAGCAGCAGCAATAGTTAAACCCTCCTAGGTTCAAACTCCACAGACAAAAGAAATCTGTGTCCTAAACATGCTCACCAAAACTGTCAGATATTTCCCATGGAGTTGTTTAGGTCATGAGTGTCAACTCTTTCTATCAAGCATTGGGAAATAAATAGGTGTGTGTGTGTGTGTGTGTGTGTGTCTGTGTGTGTGTGTGTCTGTGTCTCTGTGTGTGTGTGTAAATGTAGAGTCTTTAACGCATATTTAACTTGTGTTAACAAAGGATATAGATTGAGGGTTACAAAACACAGAAAATATGACTTAACACATAGTCACATTGCAAAGTCTGAGCCTCATTCTGTACCCTCTCCTGGAAAAACATCTGAGAAACATGTATACATACTAAAGGAAATGTATGAAGAGAGGGCAGTGGCCACCAAGTAAACGTTTCATGTTATGACTGGCTCTCTGAGCTGTGACAGAGAACTTGGGCATCCTTAGATCTGAGCTGGGAAAAGCCTGTGCCGTGTGGAACCAAGGCAACACAAATACTTTGCCATTTTTCTCTTCATGTCCTCAACCCAATGGGAGATGCTCTGCCAAGCAAGAAAGGCTAATACAAAGCAAGGATTGGTCAGCCTGGTTGGCATTTGCTCATACTCAGAGCAGTGGGAGCTAGGGTGGCAGTTTGGGATCAGAACTACTCTTAAGTAACCAGAGTCCCTGAGGGAGGTGGACTCCAGGTCAGAGGCAAACTTCACCCAGCCCTGTTAACAGTAATCACCATCAGTGACCTGTACAAAGGGCTCTGCTTCAGGGTCAGGGTCAAGGGCACTGTCCTGGATCATTCTTGATCAAAGAACAGTGGTGCAGGAGAATTGTCCGTAATCTGTCAATTATGTTTTAAATAAACACTGATTGGCCAGGCAGGAAGTATA
>LOEQ01006309.1:16026-29261 GCA_001685075.1 Bramus lutescens | reverse complement strand
ATCAGCTTTATAACTTATAGAGATCTCTGTGTGATTTTTTGGGGGGCTTGCTGGATGTGGGGTACCAGGTGAGACAGAAACCCCAACAAGCAGGCCTCGATCATGTTACATAATGAGGAAATCTGTCCACACTTGCCCAAAGCCAAGTCCACGTTTACACACAGGATTTCTCTCAGATGCCAGCTGATTGGCAAAGACACCTTTTAAAATATAGCTTGGGGGGATTATTATGTATTCAGTCTGATTAAATATACCACCTTTTGTTTTAGAATTAATTTGAATTAAACTAATCTTGGGTAATGGTGGCCATAATTCTAGAGGATGGCCGATTGTTTGAGTCTGATAAAGACATTATTAGCATTGAGTAGCCAACTGACAAAATGCATCAGATCAGATGGAACCCTGAGTGTCTCATGAAATAACATCTTTAAGTGATTCTCCATACAAGATAGGCCTTTAAAGCCCAGCCGAAAACACTGTCATGAAAAGAAGAGAAAAAACAAAACAGTGTCAGAAGTTCAGGCAGATGTTTCCAATGTTCTTTGGGCTGTAATCGAAACTATTAATTACAAGGCTTGCTTAGGCTCTGTGAACACTGTTCATTAGCGTTACTTGCATTACCTATCTCTGTATTTTGCTGGCTGCCCTGTGAGACAAACCTCCAGTGTTGAGAAAGTAGTTTTGTTTTATCACTTCGTGAAAAAAGGTTATTGGTAAAATAGCAGATATCTATAGACGATGTGACTCCATTGCCCCACATTTTTCAAAAATCTTTCTATAATGATTTTATAAGAATTTCATGAATGCAAGAAGTAATGATACATGTGAGAAAGTACTAGTGGTCATTTAACCCAGCAGCCAAAGCTACAAAGCAAACAGAAAGAAAAGGTTCTGCTGCTTGAAGCTATGTGGTTACCATTACCTAAATTATGGGAAGTCAAAGTTATGGTATATGTATATGTATATGTGTGTGTGCACAGATACATGTGTGTGTTGTGTATATGTAAGCACATGTAAAGGTCACAGACAATGGTCAGGTGCCTTCCTCAATCACTCCCTACCTCATTTTTTAATAGAGTCACTTGTACCTGGAGCCTTACCAACTTGGCTAGCATGACTGGCCAGTAGCATCTGCCTGTTTCAAACTCCCTAATTCTATGATTATGAGTGTTAACTGACATGCCTAGAATTGTATATTAGTTCTGAAAATGCAAACTGAGATCCTTATGCTTGTGTAGCTAACACTTCACTAACTTAGCCCTACACTATGAGATTTTAATATAGGACAGACACCAAAAGATCCCATGGCCAATTGAGTTTGGAAATTTTCTAATGAATTTTGTCATTCTTTAAAGGTAAATAAAAATGTTTGTAATGTTTAGCTGAACCATTTTTATTGAGCAGATTGGAACATTGTCATTTAGGCCTAACTGCCTTTACAAAAAATTCAGGAGGGGTCACCTGGACAGACATCTCAGTTACTTAGAGAGATTCTGTCAAGAAAGAAGAGAAGGAAGAAGGAAGGAATCCTTATTTGGTTCTCTGTTGCTGTTGTAATCCTGATTACATGGTCTGGATATTAGCCACACCTGTTAACAATAACCTTGAGAGAGCAGAGCTCTCTGATCTAAATCTAGGTTGGACTTTTGAGGTAGGAACACAATAACCTTGAAGGAATAGAGGTAAGTTCAAACTCTGACCTTTGGTCAAGGTGGAAATAAGTTCACATTTTTGGGCCTCCACAGAAGGGAGGAAGGGAGGAAAGAAGGAGGTAAATCAGTCATACACCAAACAGCACTTACTTTGATGGGGATGGTGGTTCTTACTTAAATCTACTTTGTAACTTACATGCAGCAACATTAAATTATGTGAGCTAATAGGGCACTGATGTATGTAGACCATGTGTAATGTTTTAATCAGTTTAAACTTATCTATCTCCCCAAACATACTTAGAATACATACATTATATATAATTTATAAGAAATTATATCAGGATGAAATTACACCTCCCAAGAACCACAGACTGTAAAACAAGACACCCACACACTCAGTGTGAAGCCTGGAAACCTCCTTTTGGGTTGATGGTCAGGAGAGTCCAAGAGACTCCCTAAAACAGTGTAGGATATTGGCATTATCCCTGGTGGACTCCTAGAACTTAAAAGTAAGAACCTTACTGATGTCTAAAGATAGCACCTATTTCGGAGACAGGACTTGCGGTGATTGAACTGGAACTGACCTAGGAACCTCCTCTTTGTGGGCTAGATCTCATAGTATCTAAAGGTGCTTTGCAAGTTTCCAAGGGAGAAAAGAAAATAATAGTTATACACAGTTCTCATGCCTATGAGCCTCAACAATGGTGAAGATGGCAAGAAAGCTCAAGGACACAACAGTGGCACCTTACATCCAATTTATAACCAAGAGTGGACTTAAGGCCACTCAATCAGAAGGAAGACTGTAAATCTAGCCAACTACCTGTGACTGGTGAAGAAAGGAGCCTACTACTGAGACTTAAGAAAGTCCCCATTGTGCCACAGCACACGGGAACTTCTTGTGCCTCTCTAATTTTATTACCACTAATCAATCACCCTTCGCCCATTCCTTGTTCCCCCATTCTTCCCATCCTCTATAATCACCATTGGGCTCTCAAGCTCTATGCAGTCTTATCTTACATTGTACGCAAGAGTGGGTCTCACAGTGCAATTTGTAGCTGCATTCTGAGTAGCGATTCTTGTTTCCCAGCAAAGTGTAGTTCTCACCCTTCATCAAAATAAGCTTCTTTTGCAGACCACCACTGGTGAAAATGCTGGGAACTGACTGAACAGTGTTCATCACCAATTGATACAGAGGTTCTAAGGCTCAGGGAACATTATAGAAGAGGGTCTAGAAAGATTTTTAAGAGTCAAAGAGTCAAAGGACCAGTAGGCTATGAGATAGTATCTTCAATATATGACAGGAAATTGCACTGATAAAAATCTCAATTATATGATCACCTGAACAAGACCAATACAATGACACTACCTGACTTTCCAGAATGAATGGGAGAAATCTGACAAGGTTATGCCCACTCATGAAGAGATATGGGCTTTTCATAGCTCCTGAAAGTGGAAGAATCAGTCATCTCTGGACAAGCCCCCTCCATAGGTCACCCAGTCCCAAGTGGTCATCTCTAAACATATGCACACAATATACACTAAATGAACTTGGCAGGTTGTGTGTGTGTGTGTATGTGTGTGTGTGAATATTTTTTTAAAGAGGTCATGAGTTTTGAGAAGGGTACATGGCAGGTTTTGAAGCAGGAGGAGGATGGGGAAGAAAGGATGTAAATACAGAACTCGTGTATGAAATTCTCAAAAGAAAAGTATAAAAAGAAAGGTAAAACCCTTGAAATCTTTTCTTCTAGCTTTTTTAAAGTATTCAGCACATTATTGTTAGCCGTCATCACTCCATTGTACAACACCACGCTGGAACTCCTTATTTCTCTCTAATTTTGTAACCACTAACCAGCCTTTGCCCATTCCTCATTTCCCTGTCCTTCCCAGCCTCTATAATCACCACTCTGCTCTCAACTTCAATGCAGTCTTATTTTACATTCCATACATCAGTGGGTCACACAGTGCTTATGTTTCTGGTTCACTCAGCATGAGACTTACAGCTCCAGACACACTGTCGTAAATAACATGACTTTAGTATGCTTGACACTGCATAGTAGTACTCTGTTTCTTTATCTACTAGCCGGTTGATTAACACATAACTTTTTCAATTCCTTCTTACTGTGACTACTGCTGCAATGTAAATAGAAGTATAGATGTCTCCTCAGTATGCTGACATCATCTTCTTTTCCACTTCTGGGCATGCAAGGTTACTTGGTAGTTCTGGTTTACTTTTCTAAAGAACCTCCATACACTCCTATAATAACTAATAATGAGCAAGGGTTCCCTTTACTCTGCATCCTTGTGAGCACTTGCTACTGATTACTGGTTGAAAAATTGCTTAGGAAAAGAAGTTCCACTGTGCTGTTGCACAATGGGGTGTCCAGAGATAGCAATAATATGCTGAATACTTCAAAAATCTAGGTACCTTGTTATCAAAAAGTCTGTTACCTTGTTGCCTTTTAGAATAACTATTTTCACTGGGGTAATGTGAAATTTCACTAGGGTCTGGATTTGGGTTTCCCTGATGATTGGTGATGTTAAACAACATTTTACAAAACTATTCAAATTTTTCTTTGAGAACTATTTACTTATGTCTGTTGTCCATTTTCTAATGAGTTTACTTTTCTGCTGCTGAAACTTTGGACTTCTTTATATGTCCTGGGTATTAGCATCTTGGTAGCTGTGCAACAGTTTGTAAGTGTTTTTCACATCTTGCTGTGCAGAAACTCTTAACATTTAGTGTGACTCCATTTGTCTAGTTTTGCTTTTATGCCTTGTGATCTTGAGATCTTTTTAAAAATATTTTTTTCTTGCTTAAGTGTCCTAAAGCATTTCCCTACATTTCCTTCAAGCTCTTCCATTTAAGTCTTTAATCCACTTTGAGTTGTTTGTTTCACAGCTGGGAAACAGAAACATACTTTTACTTTTCTTCATTTATTTTATGGCTATTCAGTTTTCCCATCACTATCTATTGTCCTTTCCCTGATGTGTGTTCCTAGCACCTTTGTTACTAATAAATTGGCTACATATATATATATGGTTTTAATTCTATGCCCTGTATTCTAATCTACTGGTCTATAAAAACTTTTGCTTACTGCGATACCATAATAAATTGGCTACTATGACTTTGTTGTACATTTTATATGCTTCCTCTTGTGTTTTTTTTTGTGCAAGACATCTTTAATTATTCAGTTTCACTTGTAGTTCAGTAAACATTTGAGTTTCTTTCTGAAGAGTATATATTGGTGTTTTGATGGGGATTACACAGAACCTTGGGTAGAATGGACATTTTAACAATATTGTATCAACAGAGCCATGAGTCCAACCAAATATTTTGCTTTTTATCCCCTTCAATTTCTTTCATCATTGTTTTATGTCTTCTACTGTATGTGTCTTTCATTTATTTAAATAAACTTATTCATAGAAGTATATCTGAAATTATTTTCTTGGTAAGTGCTAAGCTTAAAGAATTTTCTCAAAATATGACTTATCAAGCATCTATTGACAATTATTGACCTTCCACATCAATTGTCAAACCACTAATTATAATAATCTCTGCTATCTACAAGACAAAAATTTTTAGTAAATATGTTATTAACACCATATACCAATTTGGTGTGTCAGAAAATACTCATATCTTAAATGTGAAGGTGAATTACTCCAAACTAAATACACTTTTAGAAGACATATGGAATGTGATAGTAGCATCCCTGTTTCGTGGGAGAATACATTAAATGCTGAAAACATTCCATGTTTGCCCAAAGCTGATAAGTAGAGCATACAGAAATCCGGATAAGGCCACATCTCTTGAGACCACTGGAGTTACTTGATTAAAAACTTCAAGACCACTTATGAGTGAGTACCTATTACATTCATCTTTCTGGGTCTGGGTTACTTCACTCAATATGATGTTTTCTAGATCCATCCATTTGCCTGCAAATTTTGAGATATCTTTTTTTCCCACTGTGTAGTATACCATTGTGTAAATGTGCCACATTTTCTTTTTCTATTCTTCAGCTGAGGGGTTGTTTCCAGGTTCTGGTTATGACAAATAATGCTGCTATGAACATAGTTGAGCACATGTCCTTATGGTATGATTGAACATCTGTTGGGTATGTACCCAAAAGTAGTATTACTGGATCTTGAGGTAGATTGTTTCCTAATTTTCTGAGAAATTGCCATACCGATTTCCAAAGTGGCTGTGCCATATATATTCACTCATAAGTGGCTTTTAGACATAAAGCAAAAAACACACCAGCCTACAATTCACAACCCTGGAGAACCTAGACAACAAAGAGGACCCTAAAAGAGACATACATGGATCTAATCTACATGGAAAGTAGAAAAAGACAAGATCTCCTGAGTAAATTGGGAGCGTGGGGATCATGGGAGAGGGTAGAAGGAGAAGGGGGGAAGGAAGGGGAGCAGAGAAAAAAAATAGCTCGATAAGAACAATTTAAAAAAAAAAACTTCAAGACCAACATTGCCAGAAAAAGAAGCATAAAACACTAGACATTTTCTAGCTCAAGTTTCCCTGCACTCGCTGGCTTGTGCTGTCAGGTTTGAACTTCTGAATTTCTGATCTTTCAGCCTTCACTGCCCGGATCTGATTTCCCACCCTCTCCCACCTGACGCCCTAGATAACTGACTTTCTTGTTCCTGGCCACATTAAACCACTAACTCCCTCATCTCCATTCCTTTGTTCTGAGATCACTGGCTTAATTCAGTCCTGATGTCAGTCTAGTTCTCTCCTCACCCCTTCTGGCCCAGCCCAACCCTGCTGTTGCCCACAGAAGTGCATCACAGACACTCCGAGGGAAAGAATTCATTCCTCATTGAAGTCATTTCTGCCCATCAGGCAGCTGCTTTGATGCTAGCTTTCAGGGTCACTCCAGGATTAAGCAATGCCTTCTGTTTGTCAAGAGAGAAACCCCTTCTAATTCTTGGTCACATGCCAATACTTTCTTAGCCACAGCAGCAGCCATTACTTCATACATGACCTGTTCAGCTTGCTTAAGACAGTATTCAGATGTACAAGGTGAAAAATCACAATCTCATTCGCCTTTCTACCCTCTATTTTGAAGTCTCAAATGATTTTAACTAATGAATCTTAGCATAATTAAATTGACTTCTTGAAGATGTTTATATTTCTTCAAGCAAAAGAACTAGACAGGTCTTCTTACTATCATCAGTCTAAAGAGTTATAGAGGTCCTTTACCATAGTGTCATTATAGTACTATCAACCCTAAGTAACAAATTAAATTACAATATATTTGAGGTTCCTAGTTCTATCAGGACTACCCACCTGAGAAAAGAGGTCAATAGTGATATCTACAAACCCATGGTATCCCTGAAGAAACCACTGTGCCATAAGGGCTTCTATCACTGAACCAATACACGACCCCAATTATCATAACTCAAAACATCTGAATTAGCCTCTACACTCTATAATGAAAAGGCTTCTAGCCAGAATACAAAATAGATAATTTGTGCTAAGCACAAATAAAAGATCTAGATATAAACAGCAAACAGGTTTCACAAAGAAAGTATGCAACAGAAAAAATCATGGACTACAAAAACTCTTCTAGATTAAAAAAAAAATGAAGATCACTGTGTCGTGATCCCTATGTTCTACATAGGTTGTATTTAGTGCCATGAGTGACCACTCATAGTCGAAATATTTTTCTCCATGTGAGACCTTCTGCTTTCATCCTTTACACTGCCCAAAGACCTTACCTAGAACTCACTAATCAAGTAACGGTGCTAGCCCAAGAACTGAATGATATCGGACACTAAGTTCACTCCCCTGTGCTTGTAATTCAAAACCACTGAGCCCTAGATTTGCAGAACACTGCTCCAGCTGGAACCTGTAAAGAAAGCATGATGCTTTTACGTCAACAAGTCTGGACAAGTGAAAAGTATCTCCAAATTATCATCAAATATGCCAGTGGTTTTCAGAACAAGGAACCAAAAAAGGGGTTGACTGGAGGGATTTTAAGACAAGTGTCTGGTCTGGATTTTCCTGGTTGTCTCATTTTCTGGGACTACTTAGGGTCAACTGTTTACTTCTTGTACCTGATCCTTGAATTTTTTAAATATTTTATTACTTCTTTGACAAATTTATGTAATGTATTTAGATCATATTCACAATCCTTGCCCCTCAGCTCCTCCCAGATCTACTTCATCTCCCTATCCACATAACTTTAAGTTCTCTCTCTTTTTTGGAAACCTGTAGTGTTCAGTTTGTGTTGCCCAACACTCTTGGGTTTAGGGCCTGTCCTGGGGTATGATTAACCTGCTAGAGGTCACATGATCGAAGAAAACTGGTTCTCCCTCTCCTGAAGCTATCAAAAACCAAGCGCTTCTCAACTAAGGAGGGACTTTATACCCACCCACCTCCACTGTGCCAGCCTTTTGTCTGACTTGAGCTTTCACAGATCTTGTGTATGCTGTGGGACATAGACCTTGCTATGTCCAGGACTAGTTTCCCTGAAGTCACCCACCATCTCTCTTTCTTATCATCTTCTTGTCCTCTTCTGTAAAGATTGCTGAGCCTTGGGGTAGGGGTGTGATAGAGGTATACCATTTAGGACTGAGCACTCTGTGATCTCTTATTCTCTGCATATTGACGAGTTGAGGGTCTCTGTTAGTCACCATCTACTTCAAGTTCAATTACAACTACAGGAACTGAAGTTAGTGTCCTATATTAGTCAGGTCTTGGGCTAGCACTGTTATTTGACTAGTGAGTTCTAGGTAAGGTCTTTGGGCAGAATAAAGGAAGAAAGCAGTAGATCTCGCATGGAGAAAAATGTTTTGACCATGAATGGGTCACTCATGGCACTAAATACAACCTGTGAAGAACATAGGAAACATAGCATAGTGACCTTCAGTTTTTTTAATCTAGAATATGTGTGGTGCATTTATGTCATAATCTTCTCTGGTGAGGGTTAAAAGATGAACTGATCTATGGATATGAAAATAAATCAGAGGGGAGTGGGAGGAAGATGGGAGGATAGGAGGTGGAAATTTTTAATACATAAATAAATATATCTAAAAAATAAATAAAGAAAAGAAAATAAATCATAAGGAGTCATCTTAATACAAATGTCTATTTGGCAGAATAGTAGTTACAGGTTCTTCTCTAGTCTATCTATGACCTATCCAGTCACAAGTTCTTTTCTCTGTTAACAGTGCCAGGTATAGGTTTCCTCTCAGGGAATGAGCCTTCAATCCAGTCAGAAACGGTTGGTAAGTCCCATAACTTTTGTGACATTATTGCACCAGTGGGCATATCTTCTCAGGTTAGTCATCATGGCTACTCCCAGAGTACACAGAGGGATGGTATTTATGAATAACTTTTTCATAGCATGCATAGAACATTCTAGCACTACTAAAACTAGCCAATAAGGATAAAGTATCCAGGTGCCAAGTTGACCCTTGCATTTTTGCTAGTCACGTATGTGTCCTCTAGGGTTTAATAGCTCCATCTCTAGATAGTGATTCAACAAAGATTTGAAGGCCTACCACTGGAATAACACACTTCTCTTAGGCCTGCCAACAAGGACCCTCTACTCATATGTTTCCTGCGTATGGCCACCTGCTTGTGGTGCCTGATGGAGCTCCTGCCAGAGTGAAAAATAATCCAATTTGCAGGGCCAGAATGTCACCCTGTACAGCTTGAAGCACGTGCAAGAACAGATCTCCAAACAACATTTTGGTCTGACCAGAAGGACTATCGATATGGGAGGCCTCACCCTTTCTGAGGAGCAGATAGGGGTTGGGTGGGGAGAAGGTGGGGAGTAGGAAGAGGGGACGGGGAACTACTATGGTTGATATGTAAAACGAAAAAAAATAACTTTTAAATTAAAAATAATTTAAAAAGACTAGAATATGGAGCAGATTTCTTTTAGGTCATTTTCATAAACATGGTCCAGAAATCAAAAATTTTTGTATCTGTCGACAGAGCTTCAACCCTATGGCCTGTGCCCTCTGACCAAAGCTTTTGATCAGAACTGAACCTTGATCAACCACAAAAAAAAGTGCCTTATCTGCATAGCCTGTACTTGCATATGAGAGATTACATCACTGGAAACTGTGAACACAACAGCTCACACTAACTTCTTCAAACTGCACAGTGGTCAGGAGCACATGCTATGAATCACATGCTGACACACTGCACACAGCAAAACTAATCTTAACCAAACAGTCCTTCTCCAAAGCAGAACCACCCTGCTTGTCTGTTAGCCATTGCCCTATGCTGCTGCCTAACCTGATGCCTCTCCCAGTGTTCCTCCAGAATCCATTCAGCTGCCCAGTGATCTTCCCTTCCACCACAGGGGCCGTTTGGTTCTATTTTCTTCAGTGTGTCTTCTCAACACTCCAAGTACCTCAGTCCTGAGAATGTATGTTCCTACATCTGAAGGACTGTGCCATTCAGACCACAAGAAAAGACAGAAAGAGCCGGTAGCTAAACAAAATAGAAAATGAGATACTATGCCAATAAAATACAGTAATACATTGTAAGCTGTAAGAATAAAAAGTAATGACTATCGTACTAGTTGGCACACATAGCTGTCTTTGTGTGGACTGTTGTATGAGGATATTTTAGCCAGTTTTTAATTATATTTTCTGGATTTTCGGCAATAGATATACAAGGCTTTTAAGAACTCTAAACACATACAGCAAAGAGAATTTCTGTCTTTAAAATAAGGAAGCCTTCTACTGCATGTACTGGCTTTGTGGGAGCCTAGTCTGTTTGGATGCTCACCTTCCTAGGCCTTGATGAAGGGGGAAGGACCTTGGACTCCCCACAGGGCAGGGAATCCTGACTGCTCTTAGGATTGGAGAGGGAGGGGAGGGGGGAGGAGGAGGGAAATGGGAGGAGGTGGAAATTTTTAATAAATAAAATAAAATAAAATAAAATAAGGAAGCCTATCCTGTATCCTAATTATCAGAACCCACACCAGTATGACAGATAACTTTTTAGGAGGAAACATATTTCCCATCTTTGTGGTGGCTATCCTTGGTTGTCAACTTGACTACATCTGGAATTAACTAAAGTACAAAAATGGAGAGCACATCTGTGATGGATTTTGCTTAATTTGAAGTAGATAGATTCATTTCTAATCCAAATCTCTGAGGTAAGAAGGCACACACTTTTAATCCAGATCTTGAGGTGGGAGAAGACACACCTTTAATCCAGGACATACATTCTCTTGGGAAACTACATAAGGACATAGAAAAGAGAAGCTTTTTCTCTTTACCTGCTTGTTCTCACCTTGCCAGCAAGTCCATTCATTCACTGGTCTTAGAGCCTACTTCCTCAGGATTCCCAGGTAGTGTAGGAGGGTCTTCTTTCTATGTATTGTTTTCATTGACCGAATAAAGAAAACTGCCTTGGCCTTTGATAGGGCAGCCCTTCGATGGGCGGGGAATGCAGAACTGAATTCTGGGAGAAAGAAGGCAGGCAGAGAGCGGCACACCATGAAGCTGCCAGGTCAGACATGCTGAATCTTTCCCGGTAAGTCACGGCCTCATGGTGACATACAGATTATTAGAAATGGGTTGAATCAAGATGTGAGAGTTAGCCAATAAGAGGCTAGAACTAATGGACCAGGCAGTGTTTAAATGAATACAGTTTCTGTGTTGTTATTTTGGATGTAAGCTAGCCTAGCAGGATGGAACAAGGGACCCGCAGTCCTATTAGAACAGAGTAGTGTGGGGTTAAGCTAGTCAGGTGGCGGGAAGCATCCCACCGCTCATTTTACAACACCCATGGGTACTAAAGACCAGCTGACACACCCTGCCTCGTGAAGTGAATGGCTACTGGGTTTTTGGACTTTCCATTCACCGCCAGCCACTGTTGAATGAGCTGGACCACAACCTATAAGGCATTCTAAGAAATCCCCTTTATACATAAAGAGAGATTTATTCTCTAAGTTCTGTTACTCTAAAGTATCCCTACTAATACAGTCTTCTTCCACTAGCCAAAAGCATCCAACATTTGTCCTTATGGCAATTTGTCCAGCCAAATGTTTTGCATATTTTAACTAGTGGAACCCTTTCATTCCTTAAGATGTGCAAAATTTATTGTTCTAAAGTTTCCCTGAAACCATAGTCATAAATAAATAAATAGCAACAGTGAGAGCTCCTAGTCATTTATTTCAAGTTCACCTTCTGAATGTTTTCTATTAATTACAATCAGCAGTTGCCCATAAATCTGAAAACAAAATTTAATGGCTAACAGAATGCCAGCTTCTTGGGGCATTGCCATGAGGTTTTATTTTAAGCTTTTTATTATTCAAAAGGAATTTGTATATAAGAGAAAAAACTTAAATTATAAGTGGCAACCAAACAAATGCCCTACCTGACTGAGTCTATCAGTTATCAATTCCTGAACTGAAAAACTCCTTTGGAAATCCTGAGGCACTGTGAATTTCATCCAGTTCTGCTTACCTTTAGCAATAAGAATGACAGTGTCTGGAATAGAAAAGGAAGACAATATGCTCTGGACAGGTCACAGCTCATGTGCAGCTGGGCATGTAAGGCAGGGCTAAAACAACGAGAACTTCTTTTGCCATGGTTTGCAAATTCCATCAGTTTTCAATTTCCACAGTTTATAATCATCAGGGAGCAACCCCATCAGTTTAGAAGGTGGTAACTGGAGACTGGCAGCCATCAGCTTTGTGTGGGCACAACGTGCTGATGAATCTGTGTATGCTGACATGAGGCCTTACCTCCCAAGGCTCTCTCTGAAAGAGAACGTCCCATAGATTCTTCATTGAATACTTTTCTCTCTCCACAATGGACCCTTGAATTACAGGGTTAATTAGGGAGTGGAGCCTCCTCGTAAGTGAAACTACAAATGTATGATTTGGAATGATTAGAAATGGTTTCAATGTAATCCAGAAAGAAACATTTTCCAAAACATTCATTCATGAGTCTTTTTGGATGTGCTCTAGGAATTGAAACCCTTTCCAGTACAGAGCATAGCCCTAAGGGGAAGCAGGGCTCTTCCCAGATGTTGACAGCAGCAAGAGGCAGGGCCTCTTCTAGGTGGCAGGCTTCTACTTGCAGCAATGTGACACTGTCTTTCCCAGATAAATGAGACTTTTTAAATAAAGTTTTCACTCTCATGGTTACCAACTGAGTGTAGTTTCCATTAGACTATCAAAGGTAAGACTCGGAGAATCTGTAAGAGCTTCTTTGAATAATTTTAATAATCAGCACAGTTTGTTAACACTTTCTTAAACTGTTAAAAAAGTTCCTAGTGGGATGGGGGAAGATGGCAATTGGAGAAGGGGAGGAAGGAGGAACTGGAGCTAGTATATAAAATTTAAAAAAAAAATTATATGCAAACAAAACTTGCTCAGAGTCTCTGCTGCATCCCCTTGCCTTTCGCCATGGCTGCCTACAAGCTGGTCCTGAGCCCGGCGGACCACGAGGAGGCAAAACGCGGCGGACAGGCGGTGCTAGATGCTGGCTATGAATTTGACATCTGCTTCACCTCCGTGCAGAAGAGAGCAATCTGGACCCTCTGGACAGTCCTGGATGCCATTGACCAGATGTGGCTGCCAGTGGTCA
>LOEQ01006309.1:0-10894 GCA_001685075.1 Bramus lutescens | reverse complement strand
CACACACACACACACACACATACACACACACTTGAGGAGGCTGGCCCCATCTCCCACCATGGACATGGGATAGCTGACTCCACCTCTCATTTGAGGGGGTGGTTCCAGCAGCCTGAACTGACCAATTTTGCTACCACCCAGGTACATATCAAGGGCTTTGAGTTGACTCCCCAAAATCTACCCCATCTAAGACCTGCTGGAGCTCATAAAGGGACTGATCCTTCAGGACCATAGCCTCAGGGTCTCCAAGACAGGGCCACAACAGGATATCTAAAAGGAGTTTCAGTGGCACACACTGATGGTATGGCAGAAGCCAGAGGCCTTAAATCTGATTGTGGTAGTTTGAAAGAAAATGACTCCTGAAGGGAGAGGCACTATTAGGAGGCATGGCCTTCTTGGAGGAAATGTGTCACTGCAGGGGCAGACTTTGAGGTCTCTTTTGCTCAAGTTTCCCTCAGTGTGACAGTCAACTTCCTGTTGTCTGAAAGATATAATGCTCTTAGCTACCAGCACCACATCTGTCTGTACTCCACCACAATGATAATGAACTGAACCTCTGAAACTGTAAGGCAGCCAACCCCAAATAAATGTTTTCTTTATAAAAGTGGCCATGGTCATGGTGTCTCTTCACAGGAATAAAAACCCAAACTAAGTCAATGATCAACAACACGTTATACAATAAAGGTTTACAAGAAAAGCTGTTCGGACAAAAGGATATACTGCATTATACACAGTAGCTCTGAAGGCCACCAATACAAATGAAGAGGCAATGCAGAGGTGGGAAAGATGGAGGATCAAAGTGGCTTTTTGTTTGTTTTGGTTCTTTTGTTTGCTTGCTTGTTTTTGTTTTTGTTTTGGGGGTTGTTTGCTGCTTGTTTAATTAATATTCTTACTTGTATTTTTTCATTATTTCTTTTTAAGTTTTCCTTTAGTGGGGGAATGCTACAAGGGTGAAAGGTGGATATAGAGAGACCAGGAAATGAGTGGGATGGGGTACATAATGTGAAATTCCCAAAAAAATCAATAAGAAAATATATTTAAAAAAGAAAAAGACATTCCAATACAAGGGCTGGAAATGATAGGTCAGCAATAGAGCAGTTGGCATGCATGTACACAGCCCTGGGTTCAATCTCCAGCACTAGGGTGTTGTGTGATATTTGATTCCACTGTGAAACCCAAGACTGTGTTAATAAAATCAGTCTTGGATCGGGGCAGAGCCATCAACTAGTTGACAAGAATTAGCTCTAGAGATAACAGAGAAGCCATTATGTTGGAAAGAGAGATGCACAGAAAGGAGTAGGGAGGGATTTGGAATTTTGAATTGGGATGGCTGGAGAGATGCTCTCTTGCTGGGTCGCCAGCCAAAAGGGAAGGTCAGCTGGTTGCTTTTCAGCCTCTCTGAGCTAGCAGGTTTTCACCCCTACATCTGACTCCCAAGTCTTTGTTGGTAAATAGAATAATAGAGACTTAATTAAAAACTACATTTTGAGGCAGTGGCCAAACAGGTACTGGTGGAACCAGAAGTCCCGCCAGACCATGGCCTGAGCAGCAGGGCAGTGATTGTGGGGTGCAGGACCACAGAAGCTAGTTAAAA
Organism: Bramus lutescens; assembly: GCA_001685075.1. Classification (NCBI taxonomy): domain Eukaryota; kingdom Metazoa; phylum Chordata; class Mammalia; order Rodentia; family Cricetidae; genus Bramus; species Bramus lutescens. The sequence goes on along the minus strand of LOEQ01006309.1, from coordinate 9,300 downwards.
TAGCAGTAGATTCAGGTGCAGTCACTAGGCTGCCAGAGAAACAATAGTGGGAGTGAAAGACAAATGAAGGACCCACAATAATATGTGGGGAAATGCTTAGTATCACTCACCATCAGGTAAGGGCAAATCAAAACCAAAATAAGAAAACATTTCATCCTCATTAGAACACTTACTACGAAAAAGGCAGAAACAATTGATGGCACTGGTGTGCTAAACACTGGTGTGTCACACACTGTGGCTGGAGATGCAGATTGAATCTAACCATGGTAGTAAAAGGCAAGCAGGATCCTTTAAAAACTAAAAATAGAACCACTATATGAGGGCGGAGATGGGACATGTAGTGAAAGGAATCCCACATTAATTCAGAACTAAGAAATATACAGGTATTTATTAATAGGTAAAACTTACAGATCAGGATTCTCTGCATGAACGATGGATGAGGATGAGATCCAAGCAAACAAAACAAGCAAAACCTGGGTCCAGGGAGAAAGGCAGAGAGAAAGAGGAAGCAAGGGGGCCAGACACGCTTCCGCATCCGGGTAAATAGTCCATGAGGCCATGCCACAGTAGGCGGGTAGGTATTATTTGTAACCTTCCCGGAGCACCTGTATGATGCAACAACTCCTCTGCAGGATGTACCTCCAAAAGAAAGGAACCCAGCATGTCAAAAAGACATTTGCGCAACTTACTGAAGTACAGTTCACAATATCCAAGATACAGAATCAACCTAAGTGGTCATCAATAGATAAATGGAAAAAAATCAGTAACACACATACATGCACACATGTGCACACACACACACACACACACACATGCTCCCACAGGACTATTGTTCAGCCATTAAAATAAGTAAATCCCATTATAAAATGAATAAATTGTAGGGCAATAAGAGAAATAAATTAGGCATAGAAAAGCAAATTGCACATTCTCACTTATATCTAAAACTTTCAAAAGTTGAGCTCCTAGGAGGAGATGAAAGAATAGTTGTTACCAGAGATTGAGAAGGCAGAAGGAATAACATTTCCTGGAAGATGTGAGCAAATATCTATTCACCCCAGATAGGTCATCAAAGACAGGCCAAAGTAAGGATTTCACCAAACTGCCGTTTGTGAACCGATGATATTATGAGTGACTTAAAAGAAAATGGATGATTCCAAAACAGCTATAGTAACTCAGTCCTACCCAATCTTGGGTGATGACCTCACAAAAGTCCTCCTTCTGGTTAGCTTTCTGCTTCCTGTATATTCTAGCATCCCCGGATATGCCTAGCTAAGCAGACTTGGTGATCCTTGACCTATCATTGTGTCAGCTCCAGTCTCTCCTGCAAGTTAGTCCAACAAGACAAGTTAAGACAAGTTACCTTGAGAGATGGCTCAGTTGTTAAGAACACTGTTGCTCTTACAGAAGACCTGGGATCAACTCCCAGCACCCACATGGCAGCTCCAGTTCCAGGGAATCCAATGCCCTCTTCTGACTTCTACAGGCACCAGGCTCCTATTCGGTGCATAGACATACAAGGAAGCAAAACATTCATACACATAAAATAAATCTAAAGACAAGTTAACTTGTCAGAACTGTTTGGAAACCCTTAAGAGAGATGTTCCTCCTCTGGCTGGCTTCAGACTTTTCCTTCTCCTAGCGTAATATCCCTGGGGAAATTCTTCTTCCTTGGAAAACAGTTTCAATAGGCTGAAGGGCAAAAGTAGAGCCACTAGTTCCTCTCTTTAAAGTATTCTTGTCCTTGCCCGAATGGTTCTACTAGTTTCATCTCACTGCCGATAATCTTGCATCCTTAGACACTGTCATGGGGCTGCCATGCATCTCCCATTTCCAACGGGCTCAGTGGGATCAGCTCAAGCTACACAGCCCAACCCAGGGGCACCTCAGCTGGTGATGACCAAGTGTTCCCAGAGGCTCCTAAGCACCAGTCAGCAAGGACTGCTTTCCTCCGTGTTATCTCAGAATATTCAACCTGTGTTTCAACCAGGAGTGAGTGGCTACATTGCTCCATTTTTATGATTCTACTTCACTCACAGTGGCCTCATCCACCTCCATGTCCTACAGCCTCAAGGCAAGAGAGCGGGGCAGAAAGGGAGGTCTGGAAAGGCCTTCCACAAAAGCTACAAAACTAGTACATGAAAAACAAAAATCTGATGCCGAAGAGAAAGACTGGAAACGCCTCAGTCTTGCAAAGTGTAACAGATGCTGCATGCTTGAGAAAGCCTGCACTGGGCAAACGACCCATAAAAGTTCCAATCCTCTTTGCATGGTACCACTAAGCTTCTGAACTCCTCTGCTCCCACCTACTTACTCCCTTGAAGGTGAATTCTTCTTTACGAACTTTCTTGCTTTGCTTACCACTGTCCATGTGGCTCTGTCTGCATAACCCCAATACCCACCAAGAACAGTTGGCATGCCAGACAGCCAAGTGGTAAGTTTATTTTCCTAATCTCTTAAGCTTTCTACTGATTCCAGACATACCTGAAAGAAGCCTCTCCAAATAGCAGACCCAGGTCAGTCTTTGCACGCTATAAAATCCTGCCACCCATATCCTATGGCAGCTCCCTGGTACAGACTAATAATAACTTCACAGGATCCTGAACCGCTTTCTTGCTCTCGTGCTCCCCCAACAGGCATGCCCTCTCTAGCTACTCCCTTCCTTTCCATCTCAGCCTAACACGTTTTTTAGTATACATAGTAGTTGCCGTGAAACCTCTGTGCAGCCTGTTTGTGCTCTGGTTCCTTACATGTTACTCTGCAAACCACAAAGTTTGTTCTAAACCTGTAGCCTTTTTAGGGCATCTCTACTCACTCATTGTACCCCACACATCTACCAGACTTTCTACTATATGCCATAGAGAGGAAGACAGAGTTTCCCTGTGATAGAGGACTCACTACTTGTTGCATACCTCAGCACCGACTTAGGGGCTTCTGTCCAATTTTTGTCTGGGACAGAAGAAGCTGGAAACCCCAGCAGCTGCCACCAAACTCCAATATCTATGAATACCAGCTTCACAACCCTGGCTAGAAGATGCCCTTTCATTTCTTGCTTAAAAGTCTTCCCTAGCTGAAGAGTCCAGAGGCAGAATATGTCCGCTTTAACATGACTTCTTCCATCATAGTTTTATTGGGGTCTCCAGCTTTCCACTGAATCATGGATTTTATCTTCCTCTGCATTAAAAGTTGGACCTGACAGGCATCTTCAATCACTTGCACCTCACTTTCTACCTCTTCAGTATCTGTTTTTTTCTGTAGGTTTCAAACTTCTTGCTCCCAGGAGGGGTTCTTTAACATAGACCTAATTTGTATTCTGTTGCCTTTCAACCCCTGGTCCCCCACTGTAGGAAATGAAAAGCCAGCATTTCTATCCCGTCTTTTCTTTTATATAGCTTCCGTGCCAAATGAGAGTCTACTACGAAGGATTCTGGATGTGAGATTCCCCTCTATATGCTGTGATTACCATTGATTAATAAAGAATCTGCCTAGTTCTGTGACAGGGTAGTGTAGAGCTAGGCGGGGAAAACTAAACTGAATGCTGGGAGAAAGAAGGCAGAGTCAGAGCGATAACATGGAGTCACCTGAGGAGAAAGATATGAGCTGCCAGCTGGAACTTTGCCTGTAGGCCACAAGCCTTGTGGTAAAATATAAAATAATGGAAATGGGTTAATTCTAGATTTAAGAGCTAGCTAGGAATAAGCTTAAGTGATTGGTCAAGCAGTGATTTAATTTAATTAATAAAGCTTCTGTGTGGTTATTTCAGGAGTCTGGGTGGCCTGGAAACAAACAAACAGCCTCCCATGACAGATTCTACCCACATGTCCCCCTTTTTTCCATCATAATTCTTCATTTACATAATCAAGAGTCCTCTGGACAGACATTTTGTCCCCAGTCATATGTCTTATTACATACCGTAGCAGTCACACCAGCCTGCAATAACTTACCAGGACTCTCATTCTATTTGTACTAATACTCCACTATATACCCTAGTCCTTCAACAATTTAAAACAACAAAAGGGCATCTCCTGAGGGCTATTCATATGCCAGACCACACTCCACCACACAGAGGAATATGGCCACCATGGTATTCCCTCCACCTACATTCCACTTACAAATGGCTTCACCTTGGTTGCATGTCTTAATACCCACAGAAAGGCCCAAGCAAACATTACCATAGCAAAAATGTGTGGCACCGCATCACCTCTATACATGCTCCATCCCAAGGTAGTTCGGTTTCAGATTCAGTTTGATGCCTTATATGGCAAGATCCTTGCAGTCACTACTTGCAGTCTCATTTTTTTATCCTGTCATATCCCAAATTTGATATCAATTTTTGTGTCACTGTTTCCTGAAGAGATGTGAAAGAAAGAAAATGTCCATTTCCCATAGATAGGGCCTTGACAACAGTAAGGGTTCCATCAAATTCCGTTTTGGTGAACCAGTGAATTTACTGGCTTACTTACAGGAGCATGAAAAAAGGTTTGCCACTGGAACACGGGTTCCAAGACAGCTACATCACTGCAAAGTCCCACTCCATCACAGATGATAACCACATGGAGGCCATGTCACGGGACTCCTTTCCAGTTATCTTGCACTCCCCACACACTCTAGTATTCCCAAAAAGCATGCAGCTGGGAGGTGGAGGAGCAGAAGGGAGTGTGGGCTGGAATCCCAGGTGAGGGTTCTGTCATTCTCTCTCTGCTGAAGAATGTCAACAGTGCCATCATGATCACCATAAACCTATCAATGTATCGCTTTGCTTACTTCATCATCATGATTTTGGGGTCAAGCAAATCTCTATTCCAAGATGAAAATGGCATAATCTTGTTATGACCAGAGGAAATAGCCATACCACTACAAGGAAAGAGGTGATGGATAGAATATGGTGAGTGGGTACCAGAGAGGAGTTGGGTATGAGCAGTAACTTTAGTGTTCTAAAGCATCATAAAGTAACTATAAGGGGCAACAGTTAACTGTGTATTTAAAAATACCAACTGAAAAAATCTTTTAATGTTCCCAAAACAAAGAAATGATAAATGTTAGCGATGATGAGAAATCAATTAGTTGATCAGCTTAACACAGATTTTGAACATACATCAACATAAAATATTACACTCTAGTACCATATGGTAGCACACAACTACAATCTAGCACCTAGGAGGCTGATTTAGGAAAACTGTGAGTTCAATGCCAGTCTGGCCAGCATAGTCAGTTCTGGGCCAGCCTTGGCTACATACCAAGGTCCTGTCTCAAAAATGCAAAAGAAAATGAGCAAAATGAAAAAAGATCACAGTCTGCCCTCTAAATGTGTTGCAAATGCCATGTGCCAAGTTAAATACCGAAATATTTTTAAGTTTTTTTTTAAAGATTTCTCTTTAAAGGCAGAATTTGGAATTTGAGATGGAAAGCATGTAAATAAAAAAATTCTAGGAAGTTAGTAAAGTCATCTAGTTAGGGATGGCTGCAACTTGGACTTGTGGCATGACACTGACTGTGATAGTAAATTGCCTGCTTTGAACAAGTTCCTATTTGTATTGAACGTGGAGCCTCACAAAGCATAAGAATTAAGATTATTTTTAGCATCTTGACCTAATAGTGGACAGTGATGTTCACTGTAAACCCATCAAACTTCAGAATTTCAAACACAGTTTCAGCTGACTGGGCACCATCTTCACACAATCATGAAGCTGAAACATAGCAACCAAGTCGAAAGTCAGCTGTGCAGAGGTGCAGAAGTGGAGGAGAGCAGGTGATGGAGCAAAGGTCCTCATGTTTGACACACAGTGCACAAAATGCTCATCAGTATCTAAGTCGAAATCTCAAGAAGTCGGCTGGACTTGGAGACTAACTGGTAGGGTAAGACCACACCTGTGTTCAGTGCTTCTCAGGTGGGAGAAAGCAGAAGCATCTGCATAATGAAAATACGGCCTTTCGTCGGGAGGAATAAAAGCCACGTGTTCCTGTGTACATACTGACATAGGTGTTTGGGAAAGTTAATACAGCTGCAGGGTACAGGTTTAGGGGTTGCCCAACACCATCCAGAGGTGGAGCAGGCTACTAAGACATAACTTAACTCATCCACAGTTAAGAGATTTATTTTCCATAGAACCAATTCAGAGGGGGAAGGAAGAAAAATTTTTGAAAAAATCCTTTTTCTGACTTTGACCTTTAGAAGGCTATAAAGTTTAGGGTTTTTTCCTCATAATTTTTGAGGTACATGCTATTATTTTTCATCAAGTAGACTATAAACATGACAATTTGTACAGGCACAGCTGATTTACCCATCATGGTAATAAAAATCCATATAAAACCATCTCAGCCCATCAAACAATCCATTGTCTTCAATGTGCTTTGCCCAGTTTTTTTACAACTGACCTGACTAGAGTGTTATTTCCATAAGTCCTAGCCAAGCCCATGTGAAAAAGAACACAGAGAAGTCACTACGCATCCAAGACTGGTGCAGAGGCTCTTCCAGCTACGACTTGAACCTATAGCTAGAAGCCCAGCATAGGTCCTGTCTGGCAGTCCACATACTCTGAATTTTTACATACTTGCCCCTATTCCCTTGCATCTTGCCCACCCTGCTTTCTAAGCTTCTAATGTGAGCATAAATAGAATATGGAATATTCCTTTCTGAGTGAATTCATTTTTCCCCCAGGGATATCAGAGAAGGATATCTTTGTGATGTTCTAAGTACACATGAGAAGGTACCCTACTCTGAGATACTGTTGTACTTGTATATCCCACAAGCATTCACAGCAGAAATATTCACCAATCTATCATAGCCTAATTCCAAGCCACAGCCACTAGAATGGCTGAAGAATTCTAAGTAAAAGAAGCCACTTTTCTATGTGCATATTGTTTGCTACCCATATAGACAAAAAACTAATATGGGATTCCCCTCTGTATGGGGTGAATACCATTGGTTAATAAAGAAATAGAGCAGGGCAGAACAGAGCTAGGCAGGGAAAACTAAACTGAATGCTGGGAGAAAGAAGGCGGAGTCAGTGAGAAGCCATAGAGCCTCCACCAGAGAAAGACACACCAAAACTTTGCCAGTAAGCCACAGCCAAGCGGCAATAAACAGATTAATGAAGATGGGTTAGTTTAAGATATAAGAGCTAGCCAGAAATGTGCTTAAGCTACTGGCTAAACAGTATTGCAAATAATATAGTTCCTGTGTGGTAATTTTGGGAGTCTGGGTAGCTAGGAACAAATGAACAAGCCGCCTCTTACAATAAAAGACTATGCAGTCTAAATGACACCTATTTCACCTACAAAATGACGATATTAACTGCACCTTTGTGAAGTTTTGAAAGACATTACTACTTCTATGCCTTAAAAATGATGAAATACAGAGCATTGGTGGCACACATCTTTAATCCTAGCACTTGGGAGGCAGAGGCAGGCAGATTTCTATAAGTTCAAGGCCAGCCTGTTCTATAAAGCGAGTTCCAGGACAGACTCCAAAGCTACACAGAGAAACCTTGTCTTGAAAAAAAAAGAAATGATGAAATACAAAAAAAATAATATCATTGAAATATTAAGTGGAAACAGTAGGCCAGCAAGATGACCAAGAAAGTAAAGGCTTTCATCAAACAAATGAGATGACATTGACATTGGTCCAATACTCCAAGCCCACATGAAGGTAGAAGGAGAGAACTGATTCCACAAAATCATCCACTGACCTTCATGCATGCATACTGGCTAGCATGTACACACACACGCACACACACACACACAAATAAGAAGTTTAAAGGAAAATATTTAAACATATGCTTTCCCAAAAAGCTCCTGTGGGATAATGGACTACCCTACCTTGAGAATCATTCAGTAAAACAAGTAAACACAAGACCTACTGTTCACATGGAAGGAAGCTTCTAAATGACTCTCAGTGATGCTCCCCTCCTCTAGGGGTTCACAATGACAAATTAAATGTAACAAAGTGATGATATACTCTCCCAATATCAGACTGCAAAGATTTTTGCTTCTTTCATTTTTTTTTCTCTTGCTGTCTCACTTACTGAGCACAGTGGAAGTCACTGTCATCTTAAAGGCTACTGTGTGGAAAGCAGCTGCCAGCATAGAGTAAGTCCTAACATCATCCACAGTTAGGGAGCTGCAAAGCCTTGGGTGACACAGTCCCAGCCCACACAGGAGCTGCAAGCACCCAGACTGCCCTTCCGTTCTTGTTCCATAGAAACAAAGGGATAATACGTGTTATTTAAACCAAGCTATTGTGAGATGATTTTTATGAAGCTATGATAACTTGTGTGTGGAAAGGGGGATAATTAAAGAGACATGGATGCTTGCAAATGATGGGTTATAATTAACTATCGCTTTCCAGGAGTCTTTGATTACAGGTCTCTGCCCATAGAAGAACAAAAGCAAATAGAGTTCATGGAATGAAAGCAGGCTCTAGAACAGGCCAATATACTTTTTCAAAAGGAAATGTATTACATCCTCTTATTTTACACGTGGTAATTCATAATCTGTACCTACTTTGTAAAACAGTATCCTAAGATCTCTTCTACTTAGATAAAACCTCATTTGTCAACATAGTACATACCTTCAAAGGTCTCAAATGTTTCCTATAAACCACAGCTGGTGACTTAATCTTTTCTTTGTGGAGTGTATGGCATGCTTCTTTATTTTTTAAAAAAATGACAATCATAACATCTTCATTTGTCCTTTAAAGAAAGTGTGGAAGTTTATATAAAGTAAAATTTTACATCTATGTCAATATGTCCAAAGACAAACTTTTTAAATGTGTTTAACTACCCATTTAGAGACTGGTGAAATAGCTCAGCAGTTAAGAGCATTTATTATTGCTGCAGATCTGGATTAAATTCCCAGCACCTATATTGTGACTCATAACTATCAATGACTCCAGTTTCAGGGATCTAACACCTTCTTCTGACCTCCATGGGCACCAGGCATGTATGTGGTATAAAGTCATACATGTGAGCAAGCCATTCATTCAGGTAAAATTAAAAATAAATCTTAAAAAATATTTTAAATTAATAGAAAATATATTTAAACTATCTCGTTGGTTTTGCAGGAAAGGCATGAAAATATATTTTACTTCCTTTTTCTTCTGATAATTAGACTACAGTTTATCAGAAATATTTTTAAATAAATTACATTTTCTCTTTAGTACAAAGCAAAGTTAATGCTCATCTTTTGTTTCCCACTTGTAAGGCATAGGAACTCACTAAAAATGAATCTCAAGTTCAAAAGCACAACTGAGAAATTTAAAAAGAAAACGGAAGTAGTGTTCATGCTATGCTCATGCTTGGGACT
>LOEQ01006308.1:57059-69146 GCA_001685075.1 Bramus lutescens | reverse complement strand
CCATTATTCTGATCTATGTTAGCCATGTGGCTCAGTACCTTTTTTAGTGGGGCAGATCACATCCTGTTGCTTTGGTGGTCTGGGTAGGAGTGGGAGGAATCAACGGCCTCCTTCCCAGAATTCTCCTGTTCTCATTGCATCATTTCTACTTCCTTTCTGGTTTTCCCACCTATACTTCCTGCCTGGCCAATAAGCGTTTATTTAAAACATGATTGACAGAATATAGACAATTCTTCCTTACCACAATGCTCTTGATTATTTTGGGTTCATTGAATTTCCATACAAAGTTTAAGCCCAATTTATCACTTTTACAAATATGTAGATAACTCAGATACATTGCCAGCTTACCAACATAAAGACTTCTTCTAACCCATATACACAGGACATTTTGTCTTTTATATGTTAAATCAAATTGCATTCAATAATGTTTTGCAGATTTCTAGATGACTGTAGTCAATTTTGTTCATGGTTTTATAGAACTAGCATACTTGACTTAATTGATTTTTCATTCTCTGTTTCATTCATTTCTTTTATCTTCGTTATTTTCCATATTATTTTTGTTTTAAGATTAGTTTTTTCATTGTTTTTCTTATTTTAAAGTAGAAAGTGAGGTAGTTACTATGTGAGAGTTCTTTATTAATACATGATGACTTCATCTCATTTTTATAATAAATAAAATCCATTAATAAAATGGATTTCCTAATTTTCCTGACTGTGTCCTTAAATGGTCTCTTTAACTTTCATCCATATGTTTAGGAATAGTATAAACTGCTTTCTGATACTCTTTTATAATTTTACTGTAGTTAGAGACTATACTTTGTATGATCACAATTCTTTCAATTTAATGGGACTTATTTTATGGCTCAGCATGTGGCCTATTCTTTGGAATGTTTTGTGTGGATCTGAGAAAGGTATGTATTCTGTCTGTTGTTACATGGAGCACTCTATAGATGCATATTATGTCTAGTTGATTTATTGTACTCAAATCTTAAATTGCCTTGTTGATCTTCTGCCTAGAGCTGCAAATGCTAAGTCATGAGATTCTTCACAGAAATTTTGAATTCTTGACTCATGTATACTTTCTTTATTTCCTCCTCATGTCCTAATTTTTCTCTGAGATTAGTAATTCCCCCCAAAAGATTCTGTTCCTACCAAAATGAAAAGGAAACATTTCTTTTTTTATAAATGTAACTCAATCTTATGGGTGTAAATAAGAGAGCCCATGTAACTCATGTTACAGGAAATCTAATATTTCTTTAAATCGTCCTAGACTCTGCAATTTAAGTACTAGTTGACTAATTGGTTCATGTGGTTAGGAATCTAGAATCCAAAGTCTAGGAGGGAGAAAAAAAAGTCACCTTGACCACACTATTCATCATCAAAACATTTCCACCAAGAAGTCAGCTATTCTGTACAGACTAATCTGTTCTTTGCTTTCTAAAGTGAGTTTGTAAATGCTTCATTGATAAAAATGAGGTCTAATGACAATTAAGTAAGGAACCAGAAAAATTATCCTCATGTAACTATTAAATATTAACTTTGTATATACCCAATGTTAGAGGAATGTTTAAAAGATTTTATTTATCAAAAGAGAAATTCCTGTACATGTATTAAGCAACAAATTGTTGTACCTGTATCACTGGCTTTTCATCTTTGTTTACCCAGAGTGCAAACTACTTATTATCATCAAAGTTATGATAGCATGAATTCACATCAATGTGCATCAGGGTAGTATAGTAATACCATTAATAAACAAAATTGAGTAAAAATTTAGCTCTTAGGACACAGAACTCTTGGTTATTTGACAAAAAAAATGAGTAACTGCTATTAGCAAGGTTCAAATCTGGTGTCAGAACAGGTTGTAGTCAAATAATATCACCTTACTTATGAGCCCAGAGTTACACATGGCTCAGTATCTTGTCCTAAAAATTTCTATGACAATCTACCACCAAATAAAACTTGAATGATAGGAACTGGGCCTGAAGTACTATTTAGAATATCTAGCCAACTCTACAGTCTGAAAACTGTATTCTAAGGGATCCCAGAAAACCAAAACATCACTGTAAGACAAATTAATTTTTCAGGAAAAAATGGCATTTCTCTCCCATATCATATGAATTGCTATTATTCTATTGTTGAGAATAAATGATGATAAATAGAATGGTCAGAAATTTCTTTGGGATGAAGAATGTCACTTAAAAAAATACTGTTAACCATAATTAAGAGTCTCTCTTACCTGAGAAGTTTGGCAGTTTCTAAATTATCTATTTTAGTTTTCTCTTCAGCCTTATTAAAGAAAACGAGCTGGTTTTATTAGATCTTATGAACAACTGAAAAGATCTTCAAGAACTTTCTTGCCTTTTGAGTTCCAATCCTGTACCTGGTAGGAATAGGTTTTTCTAGAGTCTATCAGTAGAACAAACTGCTCAGTGTACTCTATCACCATCCATCATGGTGTGCAAATCTGCCTGCTCTTGACCACTTCTCCCTAGCATTCCTAGAGCTAGAGAATGAGCAAGGAGATTTACTTGCTATGTTACATCTGGGGAGACATTACTTCTTACACTAAAAATTGATGAAGCATCTACTGGGTTTCTGACTCTGGTAAACAAGATCAAAAAGGTCCTGTTTCATATTCTAAAAGCCAAATGCTTCATGTAATTCTGGGTATACCAACATATACCAACAGAAGAATTAAAATACAGGCTTAAAGAATTAAAATGTCAGGGATGTAGGTCATGCTACTTTGAATAAGGAAACATTTTAAGCAGAGACATGAATAAAGACAAAAGAGATGTCTTCATGTGAGAAGAAAAGATTCCAGACAGAAAATAAGATAGCAGTACTTACAACATCTTGCACTTAGCTCTTGCTGGTGTTCTAGACTCTAACGTGGTTCCTATTCCTGACAGCTAATGGTGCTAACTCTGTGTGTGAACCTACAAAGCCTAGGACCATTGAGATATGTGTCAGTTTTCAACAGAGATGTTGTAAAGAGTTTTTTTTTATTTTGCAAAACAAGGTTCTTGCAATAACAGGCGACAGAGTCAGAATGGAAGAGCTAAAGCAGACATTCTACTTTATTAATTACTTTTGTAAAAGAATGGGTGTTAACTGCTACAAAATTCTTATGATACTTGTCTTCTCTGAGTGGTGAGATCAAAGGGGAATTTTGCTTTGTTCCTCGCATATCCTACACATCTTTATTTCTGTTGGACAGAATCAAGAATCAATCGTAATCAAGAAAATGTCGAAGGCATTTTCGTTCCACCCTTAACAAGAGGTTAGAAAACAAAGTTGCAGAGAGCTCCAAGAGAAGCAAGATGGCTGACGTACTGGATCTTCACGAGGCTGGGGGTGAGGATTTCGCCATGGATGAGGATGGGGACGAGAGCATCCATAAACTAAAAGAAAAAGTGAAGAAACGGAGGGGCCTCGGCTTTGGCTCCGAAGAGGGGTCCTGAGCGCGGATGTGAGAGGATTATGACAGCGTGGAGTAGGATGGTGATGAACCTGGATGACAGCGCTCTGTTGAAGGTTGGATTCTCTTTGTCACTGGAGCCCACGAAGAAGCCACTGAGGAAGATATCCATGACAAATTCGCTGAATATGGAGAGATAAAAAAACACCAACCTTAACTTGGACAGGCGCACCAGATACTTGAAGGGATATACTCCAGTTGAGTATGAAACATACAAAGAGGTTCAGACTGCCATGGAGAGACTCAATGGTTAAGATTTGATGGGACAGCCAATCAGTGTTGACTGGTGTTTTGTTCGGGGTCCACCAAAGGGCAAGAGGAGAGGTGGCCAAAGACAAAACAGGAGTCCACACAGGAGACATAGTTGATAGACGCTCTGTTCCCCAGGTGGTCTCCATGAGACCATTTGGTTATATTGCCTTGCATAAATAGGGCCAGGGTAGAACTTGTGTTTATATTTAATTTCTTACCCAATATTCTTAGTATTGCTTTGAGTTAAAGAAATAAATGTTCCACTTTGTTTCCTACATTTAAACACACTTTGTTGTTCTGAAGACTGATGAGCTGTTTGCCATAAGGCCTTCTGAGTCATTGGGAAGATGCTCCTCTCTGGAGGGAACACTGAGTTTCTAGAAAGGCTCAGGTACAGACTCTGCTCATTTCTTCTTTGAAGACAAGACAGCAAGGTACTGAGAATTTTTAAAAAGTTTTTATGGCATTAAGGAGTGATTCTTATTTACTCTTATGAGCAGATATTAGTGCTTCTCTGTCAGGCAGAGTCTTGTGTATTCCAGGATGGCCTTGAACTCATTTGTGCAGCCAAGGATGACCTAGAATTTCTGATTACTTTGCCTCTGTCTCCCAGGTGCTAATATTTCAGGCATGGGCACCATACCCAGTTTATGTGGTCCCTGTAATTAAAACATGGGGATTTTGAGTGTGCTCAGCTAGCTCTGCCTTGAATATGGTGCTGAACATGAAGTTAGATCCCGCAACGCAAAAAAAAAACCACGCTTGAGTACTATGTAACAGTGCACTTCTAAAAAGGACACTGCAGCCCGTCAGTGGTGGCATACACCTTAAACCCCCAGCATTCAGGAGGCAGAGGCCAGCCTGGTCTGCAGTGATTTCCAGGACAGCTAGGGCTACACAAAGAAACCCTGTCAAGAAAAACAAAACAAAAAAATAATATAGCTGTCCCTTAACATAGGTTTTAGTTGAAATAATTTTTTGATATGTGTATAATAACTTTGTGGAATTTTCGTTGTTGTTTTAAAGTCTGTGTGGGTCACTATGTGGTCACATCGGCCTCAGACTTAAAATACTTCTATCTCTGTCTCCTCAGTGCAAAATGGCAAATATTAAACTTAGCATTTATCAGGAAAAAAACAAAGTTGCATATGCTCATATATGTTTGTATATTTTCATATAAAACCATGAAACATGAATTTCATCCATTTTTTATCACCCCAGTCTATGTAGAAGTAGTTTTTCATAATGGAGAAAAGATAGGAAAAGCAGAGAATCATAACTTATGGACTCTTTTCCCTCATCATTTTCTGCATTATTTTCAGATTTTGCTGTTTTAAAGCTTAAAAGTCATGAAGAGAATAAAACCTACATATATACAGGTAAATTAGCATCGAAACTACCCATGTAACATCCCATGAGGTTATTTTAAAAAGGAGAAGAGAACTAACCAGCACTCCCAAATCCCTCCACACAGCCTTCAAAAAATAAGCTTTATCCTTGATTTTAAAAAAATGGAATCCACGAAACATGAGCAGCTTGGGGGTTGGCTTCATTCACAAGGTCTTTGTTTGTCAATTAGATAAGCAGTATTTTTGGATTAAAGTTACAGAATTGTCCAAGTTCTTCCTAATAGGATCAGCACAAGTTGCTTTTGAGTTCCCTGGAGATATCCACAGATATCTTAGTTAAGTTTTTCAAGGTTGTGAGGAGACACTATGACCACAGCAACTCTTACATAGTAAATATTTAATTGAGGGGGCTCGCTTACAGTTTCTGAGGTTCAGTCCACTGTCATCATGGTGGGGAGCATGGTGACATGCAGGCAGATGTGGTGCTGGAATTGAGACTGCTACATCTTGTAGGCAGCAAGAAGTCAACTGACAGTCACATTGAGAGAAGCTCAAGCAAAAGAGACATCAAAGCCTGGCCCCACAGTGACACCCTTCCTGTTACAAGGTCACACCTCCTAATAGTGCCACTCCCTTTGGGGGCCATTTTCTTTCAAACCACCACAGCATGGATGCACATGCTAGTTTTGCAGAATTCAGTGGGTAGGTGATCTTATCATCATTATCTTCACTGGTAATGAACATGAGGCACAGAAAGAAAAAGCAAGCTGCCTATAGACTCAAAGCTAAAGTTGGCTTAAAAGAGTTTCTTCCTCTGAGACTAGAATTTCTTACCCATGTTACAGAAAAGAAAAATGCTATCTTTTTAATATGAGGAAAGTAGCATAAACTCTTATGGCATTTAATAATACCCAATAATATCCACTTTTACCTCAGAAAATATTAAATAAAAAACTTGCATACATGGCTATGGTGGATTGAATGAAAATAACCCTCATAGGCTCATAAGTTTGAATACTTGGTCACTAGTTGGTAGAACTCTTTGGGAAGGATTAGGAGGTATGGCCTTGTTGGTGTAGGGGTCAGGTTTTAATGTTTCAAAATGTTTCATGACATTCCCAATATCACTCTCAACTTCCTACTTGGGGATCAAGATAAGAGGTCTCAACCGTTCCTGTCACCATGTCTTTGCTCTGCTATCATGGACTCTGATGCTTTGAAACAGTAAGTCCCCAAATCAAAACATTCACATGTTTCCACAGTCGTATCATTTTATCAAAGCAATAGAAAAGTAAGTGGGACATGGGCTACCCCTGTGATGAACCTGATCATGCTGGGCTTTAGAGGAATGTGGAAGATAAGGGGCTTTGGATTAGAAAAGCAGCTGAACACTAAGCAGAGCTAGTTCAGACTAGTCAACTAAGATCTTAGAAGACAATGGTGCTAAGAACAATGTGAACTACAGAGGTTCAGCTCAAGAGGATATGGAGGGTAACAAAGATTAGCAACTAGGCTGTAGACATACTCGTAATGTTTGAGCAAGGAATGTGGGTGCTTTCTGCCCTTGTTGTAAGAATCTGCTTGAGGCTGAAAGGATTTAATAGATTTCATTGGTGAATAGATTTCAAAACAATCCAATATCAACTCTATAATATGTTTATAAATAATCACTCATATTTAGGTTTATAATGAAAAATGGCAAGCAGGACAAAAAAGAAATACAACATATACTATCTGAAGTGAAAGAAGTACTAGGAAATTTAATATTTAAGGCAAGGCTAGACCGGAAAGAGATAAGGAGAGGCCTGATGAATGGAGGGGTGCATTCCGAGCAGGACACCATACAGCTAAATTTCCAACTTGTAAAAAGGAAGTGCCTAAGGAACTTTCTGCTACTAAAAAGCAACAACAAAGGAAAATTTATGCAAATGGGATTCAAGGAGTTCCAAGGTCCATCCCAAGAAGCTAGACTTCAGCAGTGCTGTCCACTTGTTTCTGGCTTTACGGTCATGAAGCACACATGTATAAAAGCATTGTGGAATCTTTCTCCACCGTTAAGGAGAGCTTCTGAGGCGGGTGGGTAACCAGGGATTCCCTTTATGGAAGTCTTGAGGGTGTGAAGCTGTGAAAATGAAGCCTTGGAGATCCCAAAGATCCTAAGCCAGGAAACATTTGCCAAGGAGCACTGCATCCAGGGACTTGAACTCGACAAAGAGAGAAGTATGTTGCAGGCAGCAAAGATGGAAGGGTGAGGACAACTAAGTCCTTTGATGTCCAGACACACAGAGCTACAGTTTGGAGTTTGTCCTGCTGGATTTTGGTCTTGCTTTGGTACAGTATTCCCTCATGCCACCGTTCTTCCCTTTTGGAATTGTAATTTATATTCTGTGTCTTATGGGCCTTTTGATATTGGACTAAATGTGTTTTGCATTGTGATATGGCTATAAGCATATGAGGGCCAGGGAGTAGAATGTGCTAGATTGGACGAGAAGGGCCTCACATAAGTGCTTGTGTTTGAATACTTGGTCTTCAGCTAGTAGAATTATTTGGGAAGGATGAGAAGGTGTGGTCTTGGTGGAGCTGTGTCCCTAGAGGACAGGCTTTGAATGCCTCTTTCTGCCTCTTCTTTGGGATGAAGATGTGCACTCCCAGCTGTTACTGTGGCTATGTTTTTGCCTGGCCAATGGACTCTAACCCTAAAACTGTAAGTCCCAATTAAATGCTTTCTTTTCTAAGTTATCTTGGTAATGGTGTTTTATCACAACAATAGAAAAGTAATTAAGAGAAGGGTCAACATGGAAAACTTCTTGTGGTGTATCCCTGTGCTGGCTAGTTTTATGGCAAGCCAGTAGGGCATTTTCTTTTTCTTTCTTTCTTTTTTCTTGTCTTCTAGACAGAGTCTCATTATATAGCTCTGGCTATCCTAGAACTCACAATGTAGACAATTCTGTACTCAAATTCACAAAGGCTCACTTGCCTCTGCCTTCTGAGTGTTGTGACTAAAGGCCACTATACTTTTTCTCAATTAGTGGGCATTTTCTCAACTAGTGATCTAATTAAGGAGGACCAATCCCATTGTGGGTAGTGCTACCCCTAGGCTGATAGTCCTGGATTCTATAAGAAAGCAGGTTGAACAAACTTTGGAAAGCAAGCAGTACCTCTCCAGGGCCTCTGCATCAGCTTCTGCCTCCAGGTTCCTGCTGTGTGTGAGTTCCTACCCTCACTGATTTTGATGATGATGAACTGCTATATGGGAGTGTGAGTGAAATAAACCCTGTCCTCCCCAAGTTGCTTTTGGTCATGTTGTTTCATCACAGCAGTAATACCCTCTGTCGAGGACCGGCTTCAACAAAAAATGCTTTTTACCAGGGTAGGGGCATGAGAATTGAAAAAATACGAGTAAAGAATAAAAAGACACATAAAATTAGTAATACAGAAAACATAGAAAATATTGGGAGGCTGTTCCGGTGACTGAAATTCATCCACATTTATTTTTCCACAGCTTTTATACCCAACGTAAACTGGGGGAGAAGGTAACAAAAGACTTTATTAACATGGTACAAAAGGATAACTCACACAGACAACTCTGAGACATCTAATCGTTAGCATTCTGTTGTCCCTGTAGCCAGGTGCCCCAAGTCAAGTACTCTAGGTCACAGACACTGAAGACAGCCCTTCCCTAGGTGACCCCACAGCTACAAAAGGAGAAGAAGCACATGAGCATATCCTGACCACCCTTCAGGATGGCACCAAGCTATCTTAGCCTCAAAAGAGCCAGGCAACCACCTTCTGAGTTAGAAGCTGTAATTATGCCTGTCAGCCTGCAAACTCTGACTGTCAGATAAGGTGGAAATGGGCCTGCATTCTTCAACCTCACAACCCTGGGTAAGAGACTCCTTTTTACTTGTCCTGAAAAGAGAAATAGAAAGACATACCTGATGGGCATACATGTTTCCAGCCTGCTCCTACCCAACATCCCACAATTCTCAAAATTAAAAAAAAATATAAGGGACTGTGTCTTTAATCTCCTGGTCTTGACATCCTTCTTCTCTCTTCTCCCCTTCCTCCATCACTTCTTTCCTCCCATTTAGTTCTCATCTAAAGTACAATGTACATTGTCCATCATTCTGGGAATTTAACTATCTGTCAGCCCTGATTGATTTAAAATTAGAGCCTAGAAAACCAGGGTGATGAGTAAACACAAAATCCCAGGTGGGTAGGTATTAAATCCTTATGTAGTGAAACTTAGCCCAGTCAAGAGATGCATGTTTGTTCAATAAATCAGTATGTGAATGAGTGGACAAAAGGATTAACTGACTGGCATGTAAGATTTTAACCGAGAGTCTTCCCATGGTGAGGCAATTACACATTTCTTCTGATTCCTGTGTTAGTGTGAGTGAGGCAGAGGAAGAGCTTGGCTCAATCTGTCAGTCAAAACCCTTCATAAAAAAATCAATTAGATGGCCTGATATCATTTCTATATTTTCAGGGGGAAAAAAAGAAAGCAGCTGCCTGATGACATTTTTAATTGAATTCAGAAGCTATTACCTATGAGGACCTTTAATTTATTCTTACCCAGTCAATCAAAAACAATTTAAGCAAAGCAGAATCTGTTTTCTTCTAAGCTGCAACTGAGCTGAGAGCTGTCATGCCAATTTTCACCTAGTGTGAATTGCAGTACCTGAACGATAAACACCAGTAAAAAATACCCTTTCCTAGAATGCCAGCAGGTCTGCTTTAACTGACCTTATGCTACTAGGCAACAATCTCAGAAACCCAATATTCTGTTGTTAATTACCCATCTAAAAGGCTAGAGAGGAAATTACAGAGAAAAGCAATCTTCTCAGTAATTCCTCATTAGTGCTATCCTGAGTCCTCCCTAACCCAGGAAAAAGTGAACACCAAAGTTTCAGAGGATCCCAATTTTCATTCAAATAGAGAAAGAAAGGGTTTGTCTCATCTTAAAAGAATGTACTTTGCAATTCCATACAAAGGCCTTCTATCACAGAGTAACTTAATGGATAATACAGTGTGGTAGTAGGCGAATGTTACAGGAAGGTTTCCAGTCTGAAGCAGTAGGAAATACAAATCCCAAACTCATGTCATTAGGGTCAGTGACACTGCAACTTGGACCCACTGCCTTCATTCTGTGGTGCTTTGAATGAAAATGGCTCAGATAGGCCAATAGAGAGTGGCACTATTAGGTGGTATGGCATTATTGGAGTCGGTGTTATCTTGTTGGAGGAAGTATGTCACTGGGGATGGGCTTTGAAGTTTCCAGTGCTCAAGCCAGGCGCAGTGTCACGCTCTTCCTGCAGTAGAACTTCCAGGTATAGAACTCCCAGCTACTGCTCCAGCACCATGTCTTCCTGCATGCCACCATGCTTCCCACCATGACAATAATGGACTAAACTTCTGACATTGCAAGCCAGGTGTTATAACTTATAAAAGAAAAGTCAAAGATGAATTACACCATACAACAAACTCTCACATTGGAGGTTTATTGGGCAAAGGAGAGAAGGGGGGAATTGGAACAGAGAGGCACAACAAATGCCTGCCTGCCTCTTCAGAGGAGCAACAGAAAAAGGAAGGGGAATGGGTTTTTAAAAGGGGATTAGTGAATGCACACAGACACTGCACAGAAACATAGCACATGCACACAAACAATGCAGTGTTATAGCAGCTGTAGGAGCCTGGGCTGGCCAGATATCTGCCTGAATGCTGACAACACATGCGTGCAGGAGATGTTCTCAGTGGCTACAGCTGAGGACTCTGGGGTAGGTTAGCACAATGCCTGAAATGCTAGCAAGCATATGTTCATAGGGAGTGGTTGATGACATAGTCTTCTAGGTCCCCAAGGGCAGGCCTACATAATGCCTGACTGCTAACACCAGATCCAATTAAGTTTCCTTTATAAGAGTTGGTATGGTCATGATGTTTCTTCAGAGCAACAGAAACCCTAAGACCATTCATTCATTCATTCATTCATTCATTCATTCACTCATTCATCACTGATGACCTTTATAAAAAATATATAGTCCAATGCATATGGAAGAATAAGATGGAAAACAGGTAAGAAAGTAGATGAAAAAGATCATTGTGCCTTGACTTAAGCCCCCAAGGTGATTTGATGAATACTATCCTAGGGAGCCTTATGCAAGGAACTCAAGGAAGGCCCGTAGCATCCTTCCAGTTAAGGGTTTAGGAACTATGGTATCTTCTCTGATCTTTTGAAATTGAGCACAGCTATTGTCTTACCATAATATACAGTGTAGAGTCTCAGCAACCAGAGGCTTCTTCAGACAACTACTCTTGAGCGTGTGAGAAGCAGAGGGAAGAATGAGACAGTCTCAGACACTGTGACTGAGATGAGCCAACACAAAAGAAGACTCACTTCTGTGTTAGTGACCACATGGTGGGCAAAGAGCCCTTAGAAAGGCTAGATATTAATAAGAACAGAAACACTAAATAAACAATTAGATTTCAAAATTCTAAGCTTCTATCAAAGACACTATTTAAGAAATGAAAATTTTAAAAAACAGACAAGAAAAATAAATACTGTATATTCAAAGTACTATGTGTGTATATGTGTGTATGTATGTGTGTGCATTCACCTACCCAACCCCAACTTAAGACAGCTGACCCTAACAAGTATTTGAGTTTGTCATGCAAAAGTGGTATACATTCCATAGAAATTACTTCAGTTCTGACTCCACCTTCACTGCTAGTAATATGTGATGTGACATTCTCTAGATGTTGGATAACAGAGGCCAGGCCCAGCTTGCAGTTGTCACAATCTCAAGGGGACAGCTAATACTCCACAGTGCATTCTTTAGCTAATCTTGAGCTATGGTATTTGGTAGATTATATGATAATATGCATTATGACTTGTCAAAATTTCAAGGTATGATGGGTTTACTAGAATAAAATGCCTAAAAGAAACCTGATGTGGGAGGATCTTCTATCTATCTGTTGCTTTCATTGGTTAATTAATAAAGAAAACTG